>JAADVP010000079.1:0-41066 GCA_023335675.1 Globisporangium solare
CAGACACAGGGAAGCACAGACCAAACAACGACACACATACACCTGAGTCAGGTACAGATGCAGTCATGTTACCGCTCTTTAGACACCGAGTTAGAATCTACCAGCTGCACGCCTGCGGCGCGTGCGGCTCCCTCTTAGCGACGCCCTCAGTGGCAGGGTGCTGCCGCTGGAGGTCATCCCTCCTTTTCCGAACTTCAAGATTCCATTTTGGCAGCGCTGGGTTCATGGACCTCGTCGTGCCACCGGCACTTCTGGAACGCCTTGTGAGTCGCTCTCGTCTTCAGCGGCCCCCGCTGCTCGATCGTCACTCGTTCGTGGCGCCCGACCCACAGTATTACGCGTGACGAGAAGCTATATTACTAGAGCAATGCCAAACCTGGTCAAGCCCGTTCATAAACTACTTTGCTTTCTTGTCAGCAACCAGCATCTTCGCAGGCAGCGACACAGCAGCACCTGCAACCCGATTACACCAGCACAACATGTCGTATTTAAGCGCCACCAGGCTTCCAACTACAGTCATAGACCAATCTCTTACTACAGAATTGCGCTGCACATATCCAAGCAAGACCTGCAAAAACCCGCGTGCTGTGAAGCTAGACAAGAAACTGCATCGACTGTGTGAGTACCACCGCAGAAAGGCAAACCTGAACCAGCACCACTTGCAGCAACGCCGCCGGATGCTTCAACAGGAGGCTGCAACCGCAAATGCATCAAATGATGGCACATACGAAGATACGATCTATGTCACCGAATTCACTGATTTGGTCAACCAGTTCTCACCGGAGGAGTTACAAATCCTCGAAAACATCCTCTTTGATGCGGAGGACGCTGACGAAGGTCAGTGAGACACTCGCAGTCAAGGTGGCAAGCGCAGCTACTGACAGCAGACAGTAACCATCCCCGACTGACTAATTGTAGGCGTTTGAGCAGCAAGCAGCTAATAAATGGACCAAAGTAGAGTGCCAAATTTGTTAATAGACGTAAGCGTTAAAGGTTTATCTCGCTGTAGGAGTTAACGCATGTGCTATCCACCGTGACTGCCTCGTTCAAACGTATTGCAATGCGTACTACGGTACAGAAAGACAACTTTGACAGCGCATCTCATTTGCAACGAATGTGTTAATACCACCCACACTCCGATGGCTGGTCGATGCCACAGAATCCACGCATTTGGTCGCTGACAGTCGGGCCTGGTAGAGCCGCACAAAGTGTACCCGTCAGTTGTCCTCTTGGAGGATGGAGGACATGCATAAAACGTCCATCGGTTCACTCTCGCGTGCAAAATCAGTTGGCCAGCACCATGCCATCAAAGATATTGCGCCATTTTGGCCAGTAAATATCCGTGGGGTGCACCGCATGCGGCATGCAGCAATCCCATATATTGCAGGTACAGTAATCAGCACGATCAGCCATGACAGATTCATGCAACAAGAGAGTTCGTTACTGGATCAATCGGGGTTTCTTCGTTAAACCGACAAATAATAACCGGGTTTTACCGCCGCATTCAGTCACCCAAGTAGCAGCTGCGGTGCACCAATGCTGCTCGTGCGTGCTGCTCGACATTCTGCGCGCAATTCAGACCGTGGAAGGCGAGCGCATGCCATTCCCCATCAATTGCGCGTTTTCTGCAAGCCTTCTCGTGCCTCAATGGGTGCACAACTGTACCCATAGCCTGTGAGCCGCACTTTGAAGCATCTGTTATAATGTACTCAGCAAGCAGCTCGGTTCTGTTTTTGATGAGGTGTGCTGGACGCACATCTCCCCCCACTCAGCATCTTTTGGTCTCCTTTCGTCAGCCTAAAGTTCAGGTGGGGCTGGATTCAACAAAATTGTGTCCCTATGGCTGTTGTCGAGACGCCCATTGGATTCAGGTGCGCCAGTCTGATAGATTTCTGTCGGAACTGGTCTCTGCTGGACTCTTGGAGCGGTCCGCCGCTGCTTCATGCGCCGCTACCATCTGAAGGCAAGAGCCCGGAGAGAGAGAGAGAGGGAGAAGCCAACCTATATGATGGAGCAATAAAGCGCGTGCGTGCATTGGGATGGGGCCCCAAGGTATTCGTCCATTTTTCTCCCAAATCCAAAAATTCTCGACGAGAAGGAAAGCGTTTTTGCGATGGTACGTCTAGCCAGATCGAAAGACCGCACGAAGGGTAATCCTTCACAGGCAGATTCCACGCATCTTGAGAATGGGGTTCGCTGCACGTACCCGAGCAAGGAATGCCGTCATCGACGCGCAATCAAGCCGAACGGCAAGTTGCACAAACTCTGCGAACTTCACCGAATCAAGGCCAATGCGAACCAGCGACGGCTCCAAGAACGGCGGCGCGCCAAAAATCGCCTTGCTGAATCCAAAGCGAGTGGCTCGCCGTCAAAGCCGTCGATTCTTTCAGGCGTGTATGCAGGCGACGAAGACGAAACTTGGCAGAATGCCGCGTGCTTTGTAGAGATTCGGCCTGCAGCAGAGGCCCTGAGCGTAAGTGACCTGCAATTGCTTCGTGCATTTCTGTTTGATGTTCTCGTAGACGAATGTAAGGCCCCAGATCAGCCAGAAGATGAAAAAACCTAGCTGGAGGCAAAGTTGTTCTACTGTCTAGTTGAAACCGAATTGGATAATCTACATAAGAAGAATGGAAGCATATCAGACAACTTGCTGGAGGGCAGTTGACCATCGCACATCCACGTTAAAGCCAACAAGTTTCACACGCTCTTGAGTTTTAGGTAAAACGAATACGAATATATATGCGGTGATCTAGATGTAATATTAGGGGTCCTCAGTTTTGGCAGCAGCTAATAAAATGGAGATGCGCAGCATGGCTGAACGATAAATGACTCGTCAAAATTCGTAAAAGTCGTGCAGCACATTAGCTGCTGACCCTCCCCCCTTTCAGCCTCGAAATCGTGGCTGAAAAGTCGGCCTTGGCAGCTAAACGGAGAGTACTAGCATGGGCGAAGGCGCCCCCAACAGCGGTCACGAAGCGGCAGCGATCTCCTGCTCTACTGCGGCCGTCGTGGCTCCTCAAGCAACAGTCAAGTCACGACGGACCAGATGGAACAACGATGGCCCAAACAACTCGGTTAGTTCGTTGAGCGTATTCCTAGACTGGTTGATAGCCCACGGAAACTACGACAGGTGGCGCGGCGGAGACAAGCTTTCCGGTGAGACCAAAGCTGTCCTGGCGTCTCAAATTGCTGCACACACCCGGGACAAAGGCATCACAACGGTGAGAAAACCAAAGGACATCATCAGCAAGATCGGACAGCTAGAGCAAAGCTACTGGGAGGCCGTCGACTTTCTGAGAAATACCGGGTCCGGCATCACTGACGAGGCGACGCTCAAGGAGGCTGTCGAAAAGCGATGCCCACACTATTACGTTCTTAAGGACGTACTGGACGACCGGCCGTCTTCGCGCCCCCTAGCTACCAACGAGGACATCTTCTCCAATGATGATGCCGGAGAAGGCGACGGAAACGTCAGCGCCATTGTCGAAGAGGCGGAATAAGATCTATGGGACCGGTAAACGGTGCGGCTCTATCCGATTATAACGTCAGATAATTGATCTGTAAAGTCAAATACGATGCTCTCCAATTTTTGTGTGATCGGCTTGCTGTTGTTGCTCGTGCCTTCCGGCCGAGGCTTGTTCGTTGGCGTAGCGACGCCATCCTGACTTCTTTTCCAGGGCTCGCGAGGGAAATAGCAAGCGCAAAATTCGAGACACTGGTCCTTTGGCGCAGTCGACAATGAGCGTGCATCACATGCAGATCTCCATTTCAAAGCGCTCCAAGTAGACGCAGGATCGGTCGAGCTGTGCTTGTGTCGTCTGGCGCTCGTCGAAGAGCATGTTCTCCAGCACATGCATGTCAAAATACGAGAAGCCATGGTGACATAGCTCGTGCTTTGTTGTCAGAGGCTCCATCTGCTCCAGAGTGAGCGTGAGCATAGCGCTCATGGGGTACGCGTCGAGCACATTAATACTGAAGCCACTCTTGCCACCATCGAGAGGGTCCTCGTAGACGGCTAGGGCGTTCTGCTGACGCAGCGTACGCCGCCGTTGCTGGAGCCGCTTTTGGTTCAGGTTGGCTTTCTTCCGGTGGAAGTCGCAGAGCTTGTGCAGCGTGCCGTTGAGTTTGAGTGCGCGCTGGTTCGTGCACACTTTCGACGGGTACGAACAGCGCACGCGAGACAGTTCCTCGCCGCCGAAATCTCTTGTGGACACCATTGTTGTTGCTTGCGTGGACCGTTCGAGTGTCTGGGGACGCGCAAATTCGGAAATGATCCGTCGGGAGAGTTGAAGAACAAGCGCACTCGGGGCACGAGAACGCCGCGTGACACTCGGAAAAAGAGAGGATGCGTCCCTCTCCTGTTCCGCAGAAGAAATGGAGGCGGCTCTTCTTACTACTAACGCTTATCGCACCAGCGCCACGGTGTGACGCGAGTGAGTCTGCTTGTCCTCGAGCGGTATCGGATCCGGTCGCCTAAACGTACCGTAAGGTAGCCGTGGGGGGAAAGAAAAAGAGCGGATGGCGTGTGCGTGTGTGAGGATGGGTTGATGGGGTGCATGTGCGCCAACAGTAGCACTGCAATGCTCATTACAGAGCCGAGAGACGCGATCCATATTCCCCCGTAACGTTCGAGGGCATCAGGTTCACGGGGACGGCGGTCTGAGCGCTCGATCAGAACGCAGCGGCATCGTCTGCCTGGCGACTGGCGGCGATCATGTTGGGACCGACTCAGCAGCAACTCCAGCTCGCGATTCGCGCCAAGAGAGCGAGCGAGCGATCGCATCAAGAGTCTGTCAGAAGGCGGTTTAATCGGAGCACAGAGTTAAATGAATTGCCTTCTGCGTCAATTGGAAGTGAGCATGAATGCGAGCATTACGATCAGCAAAGGGGGAGTGTCCACCCTCAGTTTGTAGTTACACGTTGCTTATAACCTTTGAAAAGAAATCAAGTATGGTACTGCTACACGGCACAACATGCTGAGGAAGATAAAAATAACCACCAAAATTTAGTACCCTCCTAAATTGGATCTGTAGCTACAAGATCTGAAAACGGAGAAATTTGTTCCACGGCTTTTCTCAAACCTCTGTCATCAGTTGTGGATAAGTTTACATTCTACAGTCCGTTGGGTACGGTACGCCGTATTGGAGATCTTGCGACTCCGATCGAGTCTCTATGCACCAGCTCGACTTGCACTGTAAGCACAGTACGTGTTGGGTCGATGCACCTACAATCCAGTACCTCTCTCTCTCTCTCTCTGACGCTCTGACGCATCCTCCGAGTTGCTATCGACACGTGCTTTTGCGCTTGACAAGCCGGTCTTGTGAAGAGTGCCTCTCTCCATGTGAGCGTGGCTAAGACATGAACCCAACGACAAGCAAAAACAGGCGGTCAAGTGAGCAGAGCACTGATGCGTTCAGTATCCACTGCGATCGCGATACCAAATTGAGGCATGTTGAGCGAGACAAACGAGCTCCTGGGAAAAAATTCTCTTCCTCTTCGGCAAATGCTTCCACCGCTCGCTCGCTTCGCAGGCTTCCGTCCAAATCAACTGTCCACTTTCGTTCGCAAAGTGTGGGAAGATACCCAATCGCGTCGCGTACAGTGTTGAAGCGCGCTGGTGGACTTCCTGCGATTACTGAAAACGTAAGGATCCGAAAACGCCAGCGCATGCGCCAAGAGGCGCTGCAGTATTCTGGAAGCTCAACGTGCAGGTGGATTCTGACGCCAAGATTAATCGTTCTTAGCTTGCGGCAGCTGTAGCAAAAAAAACGCAAGAGACTATCTCATGCCAAAGCTCAGCTCTCTTGAGGTTTCGCCCGCGCATCCCTTGTTTTGGCTACAGAGTTGCAATTGCGTTTTCGGATACAGCGCGCTGAATTCGCAGTCGGCGGAGGAGATGCGTCTGAGTTGTACGACACACACGGTTTGACTTCTTAGGCACTATTACGCCACCATCAGACGTGCCGAAGACCGAGCAAGGAGCTCACAGAAGAGCCGTCGTTAAGCGCACGAAACTTAGTCAGCATTCCTTCCGATGTTGGAGGGTACGTGGGACGAGCTGTAGCTTTCAAGCGACAACCAGATCAGCAGAGAGTAAATCAGTTTGACGGCTCGGATTATCTCGCGGTGGTATGCAGCGTTAGTACTATGTGTCGTTTGATGGGTGTATAATTTTAACGATTAGGCCGAGAAGCGTCTAGTGATTAAAATCGCTAGACGCTTCTCGGCCCTGACCACACACTCGAGCTTTATCTCGGATCGCAGCTTTCGATCTCGCGCATGGTGAAGTGCAAGACCTCAAATCAGCAAAAATCCTTCATCGCACAGTAACAACAGGCTTAAAAGCGAGAAGCTTTCTCCGTTGCGACACGCCCTCGCCCTCTGCTGCTGTACCTCGTTACTGCTACCGCGGTTCCAGGCGCAGGTATATCAGAGACAACTTTGATGACCGTGACCACCATATCTGACTTTCTCATGACTTTGCAGCGGCAAGACGCAGCAGAGCCACTGATACACACGTGGCGCAACAAAATAGAGCGTATTTCCCTGCTGCCAGCGAAAAGTGCGAAATGCGGTACAAAGTGATGGGTACTAACTGCAGAATCGTGTGCTCGTGTTGGCGGTGCTGATGTCGCTCATGCAGCAAGGTGTGCATCAGAGTGTTTTGCGCTGTCCAACACATGCGTAGCTACTGTAGAGCGCGTGCACGGAGCGGAAAATTTGCAAAACGTCAACTCAATGAACAGCTACGTGCACGACCTGAGTTGGTCCACTGCGGTGGTAAACGGGCCACGCTTGCATAAGATGTGGCATATTTGGCGCATTGATATCTTTGAAAAAAACGGGGCTGTGGCCCCATGGGGGAAATTTCCAGAACTGGCGTTTGTTAGACGGAGTTGACTGCGCGCGGCGCCTTTCTATTCACGAGACCGCTCCCTCCCGAGTCCGCTTCAGATCTTCGTGTCCTCCGCGCTCGCATCCACGAGCCAATCGGAACGCTGCGACCTGGGTCTCATCACCTTCAACCTGGAGAAGCCACGCCAGCCACACATGTTTGTCCAAGAGTAGCACTGCACACACGTCGCCTAAATGATTTTGTCGATCGCGACGACGTTGGTTTCATCGACTGCAGTTTTTATTTGCGCGAGCGAGGAAAAGAGCACAACAAAGTGGGCGCGTTCGGAGATGGCAACAGTGCAGCCGGGATGCCCATCTGCAGCACCCTGCTGCTCAAATAGAAGGTACCATGGCGCCAATGCTGCGCAGACCCATTATAGCTGTCCCTCACTCTCAAATTTGCCTCGCGGCACGCACACGATCACGAAGTAAGACGCAAACTGCGCAACGACTAAAGCCCAGTTGGCGCAAGAATGACTGGCATGACAACGCATGGTTTGACTGTCGAAGAGCTCTTTGCATCGGACGTGCGGTGCGCGTACCCCAGCAAAGTGTGCACCAACTACCGCGCCGTCAAGCTCAACGGCACGCTGCACAAGTTGTGTGAATTCCATCGCAGCAAGGCCAACTTGAACCAGAAGCGCCTCCAACAACGCCGCCGCGCGATCCGCCAGCAAATGGAAGCGAAGGCGACTTTCAGTCTCAACTTCATCTCCCACACAGACCTGATGCTTCCATCGGACATAGCGAAGATGGCATCTGTTCGCAGCGGATTTGTGAGCGTTGACTATAACGCCTTGGAGGGTAACCTCATGTGCGAGCCAAGATCACGAAATGTCGACTCCAGCAGCGCTGACACACAGGGCTTTGCAGTGTTGGAGTCAGCTAAAGTCGATATTCGCTTATGACGTGCTTCTTCAGCTCCATGTTAAGATATCCCTAGTCAAATCAAGAATGCCTTCTAGCCGCACTTGAGTTGTTGTCTACGTTTTAAACTGCATTCGACTATTTCTTTGCCACGCGGTGAGTGTAATGACAACTCGCGCTAAAATCCTCCGTGAGGTTAAGGTGCGGCTTGCCAAATTGCGACGTGCATTCACTGTGTTTTCCATCTGAAGAGCGAGATCATAATGGCGAATTCAGGGAATGCTAAAATTAAATAGTTACCGGTTGAACGACGCCGACAGCCTTCAATCAACAACCGCAACGGACACCTGCAATTAAAACGACAATTAATTGATTTGTAACATGCCATGGCGGAATTGCAGCCAAAACGTGCCTGTGTTTGTGAGAAAATACTAAAGTCAAGATCTTCACCTGTGCTCACAATTTCGCGATTTTTTTGGGATCCATTGCTGTCATCAGTAGTCTTGACGCCAACTGACATCGTGTCGCAACCTCGCATAGCACGATGTTTCCGATGTTGTTTTCTCTGTCAGTTGGAACTCGCCAGAAAGGCAAGATGAAGAAACAATGCCATGCCTGGTTTGGTTCGTCCTCGTCGACTCGAGTGGCAAAGAGCTCATCCGTGGTGCGAATAACGTCCAGTGTGTGGCAGACACAAGGGTCCACGATGTCCAACACGCAGTGAGCACCAAGTACACCGACAATTATCTCGCGGAGGTCCATGGCAACGATCTCCAAGTGTTTGCGCACTGGATACGATGCGCGAATTGCCGATTTGTACTCAGCGGCGAGAGAAGGGTCGAGCCAATCGTTGCGTCGTGGTCGTGTCGTCCTTGTGCGCTCTCGGAAAGTTGCATGGAAGCATAGTGCTGGAAGTCGCGTATCAGGGCGTATCACCGTGGACATTGGAGGAGTATCTCGACGCGGTACAAGATGACGAGCTGCTCGCTATCATCGAGCCTCAGTTGGGTGCATCGGACGACGTGCATGCGTTTGCCTTTGAGTCTGTGGTATCTTTTCGAGAGTCGCTCGTGCGGTCGAAGTACTACTTTGCCGGTGCCAACGTGTTGTACATGTTTAGTTTCTCGACTGCCGTCGTCGTGTCGTCTTTAATGATAGCTGCCCGCTCCTTGGCTAGTAACGTTGTAGACGACTGCCTGATCTCGAAGTTCCCAAATGGCCCATCGTGGAACAGGGGAATAATCAGCTCATTTGTTGCCTCCGCCATCACTAAACGTGGTGGTCATGAACTCCTCTGGAAACTCGATTTGGCGGTTGGAGCCCTCATTCTTCGCTCGTCTATACACGGATATAGTGACTCTTTACGATGGCGAAGACGTGCGTATGTGGCCACAAGCTTGGGTCGGTGTCGCTGATATGGACAAGTTGAAGTTAAAATTCGAAGCTTCTCTGTGGTTGAAGCCCCATAAGCACAATCGAGGTGGATTCAACGCTGTCTACATCGACAAGGCGCGAGGACTGGTTCGCTTCGTCCAAATTGCACGAGCGCATGATCACGCGTTCTACGTCCGCTACTTCTACCAGTTTCTGTACCGCTGGCGGGATATAGCAGCGCCGTTCGAGGTCGACAAGGTTGAGATTTTCCTTGTCGTCGAGAAAGAAACAGCCTCAACCTTCGCGTTCTCGGAAATCACGGATCAGGAGCTCTTGGCAGCTTTACCGGAACTATCAGCTCAAGTGAGGCGAGTCAGGATGGAGGGTCTTGGGACCTGGTCTCGCGTCAACTGGCGGGGGTTTATCTTGCAATGAAACTTAGAGGTGTGGACAGGCTGAGTGTAGTGACGAGGTGGCCCATTTGCCTGCTGGATGTGTTTCCATTGGTGGCTTTGGTCACATATTGCATTAATCGCAAGTGAGACCATCGGTTGGCTGCTCTCAACACCACCCCGTCCACTGGTGCTCTATAGTTGCTGCAGCATCGTGTGCGAGAGAGAGCTCGCGGGTGTTGTGTTTTGTTGTTTGCTACGATCATTTTTTTTACCTGAATACTTAGACCGTGAGTGATGGTACATGTCAAACGCACGGATATTCATGACATTGACCAACACTCACTGTCTCAATGGTCGACCATCACTCAAACGCACTACAAGCATTCCTTTGGTGTCAAAAACGGTGTATTACTCTGCTAACGGCAACGAACTCAACAAGACGACTCGCAGGAACAGCAGCTCTGTGTTGCCAAACGGCTCACGAGCGCTGCTTAGGCGCTGCTGTTGATGGGCGAGAAACCGCTCTGGCGCGCGCGGCGTTGGCGCCAGCGGTAGAACGCGACGGCAGCAGCGCCCAGCGCCGCGACGCCCACGATGCTGAACAAGATGCGGGCGACGAGGCTTCCGGTCGTGAGGTTGCCCGCGCTGTCGCGGTGCGTGAAGATCTTGTGGCGGTGGTATCGCTTCTCTGGATCGTTGATCAAGTGCGCAGCGCCACCGAAATCGCACGTCGCGCCCGTTTCGAGGTTGAGGTGCCAGAACTCGTTGAACGCCCAGTCGCAGCGCTCTTCCAACGTTGGGAATCGCGAGTCGATATCCGTGCAGTCGACGCCAGGCGCATTGCATGCGTACGCGAGTCCGTTCTCGAGCTGGAACGGCTTGACGCCGCGCTTGGCCGCGCACAGGAACTCGCCCTTGTCCTCCTGCTCGCACGCAGAGTACACGCCGTCCTTCTCGTCATACGCAGACACGTTCTTTGGGAACGCGCCCTGACGCGCCAGCGCCAAAAAGTTCCAGCGCGTGCCAATCTCCGTCTTGAAGTTCCAGAAGTACCAACCGTGGCCGACCGCGAACGCGTTCAGCTTCTTCATGTTGAGCTTGCGCGTGAACACGGCGTCGTCTTCCTGCTCAAACGCGTTGTCGCTCGACACGGGGCACTTGCCGAACGACGGACCGGACACGCCCGTGCCGTACGGACCCTGGATCGGCTTGGTCAAGTCCAGCGGCGTACCTGGGAAGCCCTTGCCGAGGTACGAGCTCTCGACTGGGCACTTCTCGAGCTTGCACGCCACCTTGGGGAAGCCCGGCAAGTTGTCGTTGAAGCCATTGAGCCACATGAGGCAGTTGTCGGTCGCCAGCGACCACTCGCCGACGATGATCGGCATGAGCGTCTCCATCGTGTTGATCGTGTACTTTTGCTGGCACGCGTTCGAGAAGAAGTCGGCCTCCGTGCCTGGGTTGTTCCACGCCTGGTAGATGTGCGTGTCGAGCGCAATGTCCGGGCAGCCCTTCATGAATGTCGACCAGTACTGCACGCCGAAGCGGAACGAGTCGTGGATCACGAACTTCCAGTGCGGCGCCAGCGCCTTGACGCGCTTGTACGACTTCCAGTAGTACTCCTTGAGCACGTCCATGGGCGTGAGCTCCCACGGCTCGTTCACAGGCTGCAGGCCGAGGATCGCAGGGTTGTTGGTGTACCGCGTGATGATCTCCGTCACGGCCGTCAGCGACTGGTTCAGGTTGTCGTAGTTGATCGACGAGTAGTTGTGGTTCACGGCGTCGAACGTGCCGACCCACTCGGCCGTGCGAATCGGCCAGTGCTCGAACGTCGTCGAGCCAATGGGCTGCGTGCTCGCGATCGACGTCCATTTGACCGTCGACGACTTGCCGCTGTTGTCGAAGCCGTTCTGCGAGCCCACGAGGCCGTGGATGTCGAGCAGGATGTCCATGTCGTACTTGAGCGCCAGGTCGGCCAAGCGGTCGAGCTCTTCCACAGCGCCGTCCGTGCACCCGATGAACGGCTCGTATGGCGTGAACATCCAGTCGCCGACAGGCACGCGCAGCGAGTTGACGCCAGCTTCCGCGAGCTCCTTGATGTCGGCTTCGGTCACCCAGTTGGCCCAGTGGATGCGCAGCTGTCGGTTCGCTTCCTCAGGACCAAGCGCCGTGCAGAACGTGTACTGGTCCATCGCGGTCTTCTCGGGCGCCTTGTCTCCGAACCGCTCCTGCGTGCTCAAGAACTGGTAGAACAGACTCGGCGCGATGTACGGCTCGAGCACGAGCCAGCCACCGAGGTTCACGCCGCGCACCTGCTTGTTGAACGGCGTCGCGTGCGCATCGTGGGTGCACGTCTGCGTCTCGTCATGCGGCTGGAAGTCCTTGAACTCGCCCGAGGTCGTGGTAAAGCGCGGATCAGGCTCGTTTTCCCAGTAGAACTTGGCATCGCGCGGCGCCGATGTCAGCGCTGGCGTCGCGGCGGCCGTGGGCACGGCAGACGCGTCTTGGGCCGAGGCGAGCGGCGCGCTCAGCGCCGCTGTGGCGAGCAGCACGGAGAGCACTGCGCTTCGGAGCATTGGGAGTCACGACGCTGGAGGGGGAGCGAGCAAATGCGCGAATGAGCGATTGAGTGCGCTGCGCGGATCTCGGCGGATGGGCGCATCGCGCGTGCGGCGGAGCGTGGCCACCAGCGGCAGCTGTGCAGAGCGCGTACGGAAGTAATCCACCCTGGATCCGCTTGTTCTGTGACGTTGCTGTGGATGGGCTCGTCGGTGCGGAGAGTACCTGTGTTGTGTGCATACTGCGTAATTAAATGTTAAGATGAATGTACTTGAAATGAAATTCCATATGGTAAGTTTAATTACTTTATAAATGGATGAAGCATGAAGATGGTTGTAAATCAGTACTCGAACGCTGTGCAAGGGTATTAAATTTTTGGCTAATCACCGACGGGGGGGTTTGACCTCCCGTGTTCAGTGTGTACTAAGCGCACTTGTCGACACCATCGCCGAGACTGAAGAATTATTATTATTAATCCAACTGACTGCATAGAAATGCTCGTCGAATTATTTAATCCCACAGCAGCAGCAGCGGCGGATTAACGCGTTGGGCTCCAGTTCTTGACCGTTCGATGGGCTCCAGGCACTGGGCAATTAGAGGGTTTTGCTGCTCACGGGTTTCGACGGTCCAAGCAGCAGAGAATTCGGTATTCCTTTTCGAAAATCAGCCAATAAAAAGTGAGCGATAAACTATAAATCAGGGTGCGTTCCCTCTGGACAACACCTTTCACGCAACATTGGCACAGAAAACCAAACATTTCGTTCTCAGGGTTCAATAAATCAGGATACAATTGTAAAAGTTTATGAAGGCGGTATTGTGTCGCATAATCTAATTACATTGATAGTTTACTAGATGTCATCTATACAAAGGGTTTCACAAAGACATTTTTGAAGCATCTCCTGACCTCACGAAAGGCCCATTTGGCATGGCATCCTCTGGAAGAGCAGCTTTCTGGTATGGAGCACAGGCGTCCAGTAAGCGCAACACCGCAGTTGTGTGCTCTCTCTCTCTCTCTCTCTCTGCCTCTATCCCGGTCTTCTGTCTTCTCCATTCGCCATTTTTCTTCCAGAGCCATTACAGCAAATAGATCTGCGACGTCAGCTTTGCTTTCCGTACGTGTCTGTTCATTAATTTCACTGCTTGCTCGTTGTACGTTGTCGCTCCTACCACATTGCATCTCACAAAATATATACGTCGTCGATATATAGCACTACTAGTGGCGTCGTCGCCATTGATTCCTAACCGCTACCCATTTTCCTACAAAATACTCAAATAACCCATCACGTACTGCATGCTGCGCAACATCGGCTACACGCTGGGCTTGCGGCCGCGCACGAGCGGCACGTAGCACACGCCCATGAGCTTCCGCTGCGAAAACACGTTGCCGTGGCGCGTGATCTCGACGAGCATCTGGCCGCCGCGGTCCTGGTCCAGCGGGATCACCAGTCGGCCGCCTTCCGCCAGCTGATCCAGCAGCGCCTGCGGGGCCACGTCGGCTGCAGCGCCCACGTGGATAAAGTGGAATGGCGACTCGCTCGACAGCCCGTCGCAGCCATTGCAGCAGTGCACCGACACGACACCATTGTCGACCAAGTCGCTGTCCGCGAGCTGGATGTTCTTCTTCGCAAACTGCGCGAGCCCCGAGATGATCTCGACGCCAAACACGCGGCCGTGCTGCTGCTCGATCAAGCGACCGAGGCATGCAGTCAGGTAGCCGGATCCAGCACCGATGTCGAGGATCCGCGGACGGTTCACGTCTTTCACGGCCGCAAACGCCAGCTCAAGCGCATGTGCATGCTGCGCAATCCACACAAGTCAATCCCAGAAAGCAAGAAAAACAAAGCGTCAAAAATCGGGGAAGAGATATCGAAGAGCTCCATTGGTGTCATGGCGGCTTTTGTGTACCATATGGGGTGCCGAGATGGTCTGGTTGTATCCAATCGGGTGGGGCGAGTCCGCATAGGACGCGAGTTCGCCGATGGGGCCACCGTCGGGGGTCTCCATCTGCGCCATGTAGTTGGCGCGGTCCGTCTTGAGCATCGCGTCATAGACCTCGTCGTGCTGGATGATGCCCGTCTTGCGCAGATTCTTCACGAGCCCCTCGTGGCTGTTCGAGCTGCACGGCCAGAACGACATGGTAACTGGAGCAAACACTGAGACTGGGTGCTTGTCAATTGGAGGCAGCAAGGATGGTAGCAGAGTTGCAAGAGAGGAGCTGCTGCCGGAAGAGAGTGTGTGTGTGGTCAAGCGCTGAAATGCTGGAATGAGTACGTGGGTGCGGACCGCATGGTCCTTCCAGTTGGCCGCCGCCGATGGGCCAGTTGGTTGAGGGGACGGGGCGGGTCTAAAACCGCCAGGTGCTACTGCTGTGTGGGTATGTATCTCCTGCCTAGACGTGTATACTGAGACGCAGTCAAATGGGGATCGCGACGCCAAGCAGCAGCAGCGCTCACAATGAAGGAGCCATGACTGATGACCATTCATGTCGCAGCTGCGCTACGTACTTGGCGAGGTTGGTCGCTCACATGTCGCAGATGGCAGCCATCATGTTCTCGAAGCGTCGTGGCGCTGGACAATGAATGCGGGCGCCCTGTATCTTTTGATTA
This sequence comes from Globisporangium solare, assembly GCA_023335675.1. Lineage (NCBI taxonomy): Eukaryota > Oomycota > Peronosporomycetes > Pythiales > Pythiaceae > Globisporangium > Globisporangium solare. The sequence goes on from JAADVP010000079.1 coordinate 14,696, forward strand.
TGGTTCGATGCAGCGATTGAGAAAAGCCCACACAAATACATACTGCGCTTGCCCTCATAAACGAATACTGTCGAAATCTCGCAACGGTCGCTTGCTGTGCGCCAAAGCGAAGTGCGCTCTCGAGATCTTCGAGAACGTCCGAGGCCGATGGTGATGCATGTGACGCGGCCGCTTGTGATTGGGGCCACAGCGAGCAGGAACAGAACGAAATAAGACATGTGGCGCTCACCAGCTGCTTTCCCGATACGCGCATCAAGAGAAAGAAAAGCGAAGTCGCCCCTTGCGCCATCGAGTCAGTCTCGAGCGCGACACCTCCGTATCAAGCGCCTGGATGAGAGAGACAGAATGGCGTGAGTTGGCGACGCTTCAGGATGGCGGCGTGCGTGCTAATGCTGGAGCTCCATGTCGTAGGATGCATCCAGCGCGTCGGTCGCATAAAGCACACCCGCGATCACGATCGCGAGCATGGTGCCACAGAGCGCGACGGGTCGCTGAGCGCTGCTGCCGAAATGGAGCCATCGACGCTGCGGTTGATGAAGAGAAGGCGGGGTTCGCGGCTGCTATCGCCGCTCTCGATTGTCGGCGTAGAGTTTGTCCATGACGGGCGACTGCATGAGCAGCAGCGAGCGGCGCTCGTACTTGCGCGCGTCACGCCGCACTTGCGCCTCGCCGTCCGCCTTGAGCTCGCCGATGCACAGCATCTCCAGCATCTCGTGCGCCGCAGCAGAGTGGCCAATATCCTGATGGATGCAAGGGGCATTTTGCTGCAATCAGTCCTAAAAATGTCGCTCTGAAGCGACGAAAGGGGCGCGCAATACCTCGAATTCGTTTTGCACGTCCTTGCCCGCGAGGTCGAGAAGCAGCTCGGCGCCGCTAGGGTGGTCGTCGAGGAACGCTGTGAGGTCGTACACCTTCTTGAGCTCGCTTGGTCCGAGGATGACCCAGCAGTCGTGCTCGTTGTCGTGCAGTTCGATTTCTTCGTAGCTCAGTTGCCGCAGCATTACGGGTTTATGGTGAATGCGGCACGTAGAGTGCGACAGCGAATGCTTCTGCGCGCGATTTGAGGCCAGTGGAATAAGACATTGGCGTCTACGTGAGGCACACTGGCTGTCCCATCGTCGAGTGAGTAGCATAAGACGTTGGCGACCATAGACAGTTGGGCTTTTTATAGGCATTGACATGTCCAAGAGAGGCAATTGTCTCTGCTTGACTGCTTCAACGACCACAAGCCTGCCGCTAATCGGGCCGAGTGGACTCACTGTTCGCATGCAGGATGTACGTATGTGCGCTACTCATATGCAAAGTCAAGATGCATGCTTATAGTAAAGGATGTGGAATATTGGCTCACAAATGTTGCACGTCAAAAGGAGATAACATGATTTTGACATGAAAGCAGGCAAGCCATCACTTCTCGAAAGAAGCAGGTCGCTATAGCGTCTATAAAAAAGAACCCCTTGCAAGGAGTACAAGGGGACTTCTGTGAGGCGCGGGTAGACAAACACGCACGAATAAACGGAGCAGAGAGAGCGCTATGGGCGTCTAACGGATCGCAAAGAACACTCGCAGCCTTGCGCACAACGCGGTCGTTTTCGCAAATGAGCTCTTCGCAATTGCCAGTGCGCCGCGTCCGTTTCGGGCCAACCAATGGTTGGTTTTCGCGCTCCAGCCACATCAACATTCACTCTGCCACATTATTTTGACACCCCGCAGCAGACCCGATCCTAACTTGAAGTGGCGCTTGGATTGCGATGGTCTGGTCGAAATCAGACCCAGCTCATCATGGCAGCAGCACCTTCGGGCTCTCTGCGCTGGTTTGTCGACGTGCGCGACTGGCAGCCTGGCTCGGGCGAATGGGACGCTGCGCTGCGCTTGCTCCCGCCTCATGAGCAGCTCAAGGTGCAGCGATTCGTGTTCGCGAAGGACCAGCGGCTGGCGCTGGGCAGCCGCGTGCTGCAGCGCACGCTGATCCAAGAGCTCTTTTGCCAGGCGCCAATGGCGCAAATCGACATCCAACGCACGCCCGAGGGCAAACCTTATTGGCGTCGCGGTACTTCTGCTTCTGACGAGGTCGATGGCAACAACATGAACGCGCCGGTGTCGTGGAACTACAACGTGTCGCATCATGGCACGGTCGTCGCGATTGTCGCTCACCCACACGCGCTTGTCGGTGTCGATGTCATGCAAGTCTCAGAACGCCCGAATACCAAGACCACGAGCACCAACGACTTCTTTCGCACGTTTGCGAGCTATTTCAACGCCAGCGAGTGGGACTACATTCGATGCTCATCGGATGCGGACGAGCAGTACGAGCGCTTTTACCGCCTTTGGTCGCTGAAAGAGGCGTTCATCAAAGCCGTCGGCATCGGGTTGGAATTCTCGCTTCTGCGAGCAGAGTTCGTCTTCCGCGATGCACGATGGCAAATGCGCCTCGACGGAGAGCTCGCGCGCGCGTGGCGCTTTGACTCGACCTTTGTGGATGCTACACACATCGTGAGCGTAGCGTATGGGCCGCTGGATGCGATGTGGAAACCCGAGACCAGCTCCATTTTCCCGCCTTCGCTCACTGTGGTAAAGGCTGGAGCGCAACCGAATGATCGCAATGATGAAGGCACGAGTGTAGCAGCATGGGAGAAGCGAGAACTAGCCGATCTGATCGCCCATGCTGCATAAGACAGACATTTGAATGCACAAAGCCAACAAGACCTATTCATCTCCATTGACCTGAGTGCTGTAGATTGGCACCGTTGGTTGACGAGCCTGGTCCCCACAGATATGCACAAATTAATCAATCGAGCCACTTGCTTTTGTCACAAACTTTAATGGACACGTCGTTTGATCTTCTCTGCAATGCAACAAGGGCTGCTGCCGCGCTTCGCAGTCGCTTACGATGTTGGGAAGAGCATCTTTCGGACCGTTGGCTTGAGGTCGTAGTAGACTGTGTCGAGGCGCGTGTCGAGCGTGTTGTCGCACACGATCTTGCCCTGCTTCGCGTACAGGATCACGCCCCCCGACTTGGCCGCCGCCACCATGCCTTCCTCGGCTTTGTTCAGCGTCACCTTGACCTTGCTCACGTCTAGGTTGGCTTCTTTCTTCATAATCGCAATGTACTTGTCCACGGCCTCTTTCAGCACGCTCTCAGCGAGCCGCACGTCCTTGGCGCGCACAGCGACGACGACCTCTGGCTCGTAGAGCTTGATCAGTCCCTGCACGATCAGATCGCGCAAGAGTCCCTTGAGCTTGTTCTCGTCCGACGTCAGGTTGCGCAGCAGACCCTGGCCGTCCGAGATCAGCGTCTTCAGAAGATCGTCTCGCGCAATCATCTTCTTTCGTCGCGACGCACCGATCTCCGCCGAACGCGCACTTCACGACCACAAATGATACGCAACAACAACAACAAAAAACAAATGAGCCGTCGCCTTCATCGCCATAGAGGCGTCACAAAGCCCATGCACTCACATGCGCTTGTTGACTTCGCGCTCCTTCTCCTTGCGTGCGTACTCTTCTTGGATCTGGATCTTTACGTTGTGCACGAGCATCTGCTTTTCCAAGTTGAAGTCATGCTCGGTCTACCCGCCCCACGCACGCGCAACATGCAGCAAATACAACGGGGCACGAAACACACACACACTCAGCGTTCCCATTATTCACAGCTCCTCCCTTCGTGCTCGCAGCCCCATGCCACAATGATCTTCCAACGAAAGATCCCATCGCTCGCGACAAAAACAAAGCAAAAGAAGACGATGCCTAGCGCATTAACGCACCTTGATGCGGATCTCGTTCGCCTTCTCGTGCGCTTCCTGGAGAATGAAATTCACCATCTGCTTGATCTGGCGGTCGGCATCGGAGGCGTTCATCGTGGATGGCGGCGGCGGGGGCTCTCGAGCGCGGCGTTCTCCTTCCTTCCTTCTTCTGCGCTTGCGGCTCTTTTGCGCTGATCTTGCAATCTTTTTCCCCCTGGCCACAATTCATTTTTTGAATTGACGCTGGCCCCTGCAATTCGAGAAAAAAATGAATTGCGATCAATGAATGTGGTGGAAAAACAAAACAGCGAAAAAGTCAACCAAGATGCTGGCCACGAAGCTGATGACGACGGCTGCGCGCCGCTTCCGCAGCGCCGCGACGGCGCCGCGCTTCCTGAGCACGACGAGCCACGCGGTGGACAACAACGCGTTCCTCACGGGCGTGACCGAGGAGCAGGCCAAGAAGGCGCTCGAGCGCGGCCAGCAGATCCGCGACCAGCACCACGCCGCCAAGGACACGTTCCCATCCGTCAGGTTCATTTGCTGCTCTGCATACGATCGCGCACGCCAATACACCGCTTTGTGTGTGTGTGTCTCACATGTGTGTCTTGCTTTGCGTATGCAGCCAAGGCGACCGCGAGATCGACGCCGACGAGGCGAACCGCAAGCGCGTGATCTACCGCAGCAAGCAGCGCGGGTGGCTGGAGGTGGACCTGCTGCTGGGCTCGTGGGCGAGCAAGAACGTCATGACGCTCACGGCTGAAGAGCTGCAGCAGTACGAGGACATTCTGAACAAGGAGACGATCGACATCTTCAACTACATTTCGGGCAAGGACGCGATCCCCGCGGACATCGACACGCCGATCATGAGGCGTATCCAGGAGTACTGCTTCAGCTCGCCGCTCGGCAAGGCGTCCATCGACGGCTTCGCAAAGAACAAAAAGTACATGAGCAACTAGAGGCGTCATATACACGCGCGAAACAGCAGTGTTGTTTAGCGCAGCAATTGAACAACGCAGTCGCAACTCTGTGTTCATGCAACATGGGGAGGCAACTCCTCCCCTGAAGGCCGACTGACATCACTTTACTCGTTTGTAGGTCTGCAACGATAGTACGAGACCTCGTTGCGCAGCATCACGAGGCACGCGAGCACGTGATGCGACTCCTCTGGCAGCAGCAAGCGGCTCTCCTGGAAACGCACAAACAACCGCAGCACCAAGTGGAACGGAACAGGGCGGCGCACGTCGCGATAGAGCACGTTCTGTCTGTTGGTCGCGGGTGCCAGGAAGCCAAACTCCAGCGTCGAGTACTGACTTCCCTGATACAGGACCTGGCCCATCGTCGCGTTCACGAGCGACTGGTACTCTTGCCTCGCGGCGCGCTCGTCCACAAGTGCGTCAATCGCGCCGTCTACTTGGCGCATCTTGTCTGCGAGAAGCGTGATCAGCTCGACCTGCTCCGCCTCCGTGAAGGCGTCCAACATCGGCACCTGCTTCCGGGTCTTCATGCTCAAGTGCGTGTCCAGGTTTGTCGTGGAGAAATACGACGACAAGAAAAAGACCGATTCTTTGGTCGTGTCTTGCACCAGCGCCGAGTACACGTGGAGCGGAGTCACGTCGTCTCCGCTATGCAGTGTTGCGTTCACGAATCCGACGATTGCGTCCGCCAGCTCGTCGATACTGCGATCAAACGTCGCATACCAGACGCTCGAGGGGGTCTGGAGGCCATGGCGCAGCGCCTTCAGCTCGCCTTCAAACGCGACAGTGGTCATCTCCTTCAGCGCATCGAGTCGTGCCCTACGCTGCTGTTCAACGGACATGAGAGGTCTCTCAGTGATGCTCTGGAACAAATTCAACGTCGTCAAGGTCGGTGTGTACACCGTCACGCCTGATTGCACCAGGCACGGCCGCACGACGCTGCAGTTCAAGTCCCGCGTCACGTTCCGGTGCCTTTCGGCTTCTTTGTGAGGATAGAAAACCATCATTGGGTCCACAGATGGGTACGCGTAAAAGTGGAGCAGCGCGTTGTAGACACTGGTTCGCCGCGCGCGCTCGTCATCTCGCGTCTGCTCATTCATCAAGTCATTCCGAGCCCCAACCAGCGATGCTTTCGCTTTTGTTGCGCTTGCATTGCCAGATGCGTTCGCGGGAGACTCGATTGCGTGGCTGGCCACCATTCTGGCATCGTCGCTCACAGAGCCATCGTCTGTGACGCTTGCTGAGGACGCATTGAACGCAGTCGAACTGTTGCTACCTGGTGTATCTTCTCCCACAAGGCGGCTGCCGTTGTTGGAGTTGGCGCTATGTGCAACGTTTTCGTTGAGAAACGATGCGAAGCTTGGAAATGGCGAGTACGAGTTGTTCGCCATCGCGAGTCGAGGAATCCCCGTCGAAAAGTGAAACTCGCTCACGATTCTCTCCAGTTCGTCCAGTGCCGCCATCTCCGATTCGTCGTCATAATCGCCATTAAGCACAGCGATATCCGCATCCCCACTCGACGAGAACGAACCCGATTCATGTTGCAGTTTTCGGGAAAAATTTTGTCGCCGCTGCATCGTGCCGTCGTCCTCTATGCCGCCGCTGCCCGCACTTTGGCTGTTGTCGCTGCCGTCATCTTTGTCCGCTAATGCGAGCATTTTCGAGAGCTCGGCGTCGACGTGGTGCGTATTGCTCGCCATGATCTGCAGCATCAGTTCTCGGACCATCGCGAGGTGCTCGCTCCAGAGCCAGGGATACGACGCCGCAGGAAGAACCGGAGGCGGCAAGTCGTCGTCAGGCGAGTAATACTCGAGCGCATAGTCGGCATAGGGCGCAAAGCGCGTGCCAAAGCCGTTGAAGATCTGCATCCTGCCTTTCCAGGCGTACGGCAGCGTATGGTTTGGTCGCTGCGCATCGAGTTCGGCGTCGCGGTCGTACTCGGGGATCGGGACGTGGAATTCCTCGCTGATCTGCTCGACCGTCATGCCCTGGAGCCGCTTGTAGAGCTGCTCACGCTCGATCAACGAGCCGTAGTGGTTCTTGAGCACCTTCCAGACAAACTCACCGAGCATCTTGAGACCCGGGATCGCAACGTTATGCAGCAGAAACGTCTGGTGCATCTCCTTCTGCAGCGCCTTGGCGCGCAGCTTGGTCATCACGTCGCCGAACACTGCCGACGGCACAAAGTTGTAGAGCAGGAACCGGTTCACGCTCTTGATCGCCTTGCGCGTCTCCTTCGCGACGAGCCATTTCACGGCCGCCGGCTGGCTCGCGCTGATGTTCCGGTGAATGTCCGCGACCGTCGACGCGTAGTTGCCGTTGAGCACGATCGAGCCGTTCGCCAGGCGCTTGTACCGAAACTTGTAGTAGTACGGGTGGTCCTCGGTCCACCAGTCACTCGCGCTCGTGTTTGCTGTGACTGCCGCCTGGGTCCATAGGACGATGGCCACGAGTGCGAGGAGACACCTCGACGCTGACATCCGCACGCCCGCTTCTGTGATCGTCTGCTGCTGCTATGCGTGGCTGCTGCTCTCGTGCGTGTGTTTGCAAAGGGAGAAAAGGCGAAATGGCGGTCTGTCGGACGCGCTTGCTGTTCTTGTGTTTCTCGTGAACTTTCTGCTTTACTGTCGACGAAATTGTGATTCTTATCTGCATTCGCGCCCCAAGAAAGCGTCCACACATGCAGCATCGGACGCCACTTTTCACAAGCAGCTCATGCGCTGCGTGTTTCATGAGAGTGGGGCCACTACGTGGGTCATTTCGCAACTTTCGCTCTCGACCACACGTGGCGCATCTCACCCTCATGCCAGCAGGAACGTCGCAGCCGAAGGCGCCCGTGCGCATGGGCAAGCGCTTCGCGCAGATGCTCGTCGACTGCCCCCTCGACGTACGTTCATAGAGCAGCCACGCTCGTCTTTTTGTCTTGTATCACTGTGGATCTTGGAGCTGACCGCGCATGTTGTCGTCTGTTGTCGCAAACAGATCCAAGTGTATGGCGCGTGCGTCGCGAACTTGACGGGCGGTGTCGACCGATTCGCGTGCGACCGCGAGTTCCGCAAGCTTCGCGAGTGCTTCCAGCGCGTCGCCAAGGCCAAGCGCACGTAAATGCCCGCGTGCGCAGCCGTCAATACAGTCCTCCTTTGCCACGCGCATCCCATGCTTTTCGCCACCTCTTGTCGCATTGCTTCCGTTCTCCAGCTCCGAACGTCCTTTTTTCTGCCAATCATATGCATATACGCACCAATAATAGCCAATCCCACCTCATTTTCATGTTCTTGTATAGAGAGATACCAAAGTGGGTTCCCGCCAAAAAACACCAAAAAAACGCGCGGGCGGATGGTTACATCCGATTGAAGCGTGTGTTGGCGATGCGGCCGCCAGTGCGCCACGGAGACGCCGCGTCGGTCTTCGTCCGGCCCTGCACTGCGAACAGGAGCTTCTCCAGCGGCGCCCCCGACGGCAGCTCCAGCAGTAGCGGCGAGGAGGAAGACGTCGACGATGATGATGGAGAAGATGCCGACCTGCCATCGGACGCCGCGTCCCTCGAGGACGAGTTCGCGCGCGTGCAGGAGACGATCCAGCGGCTCGAGGAAGGCACGGACGACGATTTCGTGCTAGGCTGCGAGATGCTGCTGGCCAGCAAGCAGAGCAACGTCACGCGCGCGTACGCCAACTTTGAGCGCTTCAAGAGCACGGCGATCCAGCTCTACGAGTACGAGTGCGAGCAGGCTAAAGTGCGGTACCGCGCGCGATGCGCGCAACTCCAGGACGAGATGCGCGAAGAGTTCGACCGCGAGATCCAGCGGCTCAAGAACACGCGCGACGGCGTCTCGGTCATGGACCGGCGGCGGCTCACGCGCAACAGTGGTGGCATGGACGAGAAGAGCAAAAGCCGCCAGGGCACTAGCACCGCGTCGAGTGAGCTCCATCCGACGGCAGGCAACAACGGCAGTGGGAGTCTCCACAACGCGTTCTCTGCGGCGGAGGAAGCGCATCGCGTGCAGTACGAAGAGAAGAAGCGACTCGAAGTACTGCTGTCCAAGACGCCAGTGTTCCAGCAGCTCAACCAGCGCGTCGACAGCGAAGACGTCTCGCAGGACCTCGCTACGATCACGCAAGCCGTGCAGGCCCGAAGGCGTGTGCGCCATCAGAGCCACAGCGCCACGGGTAAAGACGGAAGCGCCAATGTGGTGGCGGCGAGCCATAGCGCTAAGAATGATGCGTGCAGACCCGACAATGGCGCCAGACGACTCGCGTATAACCCTGCGATGCTGCAGGAGGGCGACAATGTCGTTGTGTATCGTGTGCACAAGTGTCCATCGGATGGAGACGGTCAAGAAGCAAAGCAGAGCCGCTGTCCAGAGGACGAGGACACTGCGGACGAAGAGCTCCATTCAAGCAGAGAGCAGGTCATGGCCGGCGTCATCACGGCCTCGACATTGACGCACGTGTTTCTCTTGCAGCCGAATGGGAAGTTCGACACGATCGAGGTCGGCGACTGGAAGGCCAACCGCATCGAGATCCGCGCTGTGTCAACCAAACGGAAGCGATGAGCTAGAGACCGAATAAACGAACAAGAATGGGAGAGGAGGGCATCATGACCGCCCCCTATTATGAGGTAATACCATGTACTGTAGTGCTTGTTTTTCTGCTTTACTCTTGCTTTGGTTGGCTGTGAAGGTTCACGAGGGCCTCTCTATACGGTCCATTCTACGCTACGATGGCCATGTCCTCGGGACTCTACGCACTCGTTGCAGGCGGCAGGATCACCTCCTGCATGCCCATGTACGGTCTCAGGACCTCGGGGATCACGACGGAGCCGTCCTTCTGCTGGTATGTCTCCAAGATGCTGATGAGCAACCGCGGCACCGCGCACGCCGTGCCGTTGAGCGTGTGCACGAACTCGGTCGGGTCCTCTTGGCGCTGCTTGTGGCGGATGTTCAGCCGGCGCGCCTGGTAGTCCGTGCACATCGACATGCTCGAGATCTCGCCGTACTCGTCGCGGCCCGGCATCCACGCAAGGATGTCGAACTTGCGGTACGCTGGCGCGCCCAAGTCGCCCGTTGCCATGTCGACGATCTGGTAGTGGATCCCGAGCTCGTTGTACATTTGCGTCTGGATCTCGACCATTTCGTTGAAAAACGCCTGCGATTGTTCCATGTTGGCCGTGAAGCCGAACATCTCGACCTTGCTGAACTGGTGGATGCGGTAGATGCCGCGCGTCATGCGCCCGCCGTGGCCGATCTCTGTGCGGAAGCAGTGGCTGAAACCCGCGTACTTCAACGGCAGCGACGACGTCGAGAGGATCTCGTTGCTCTTCATGCCCGCGAGCGTGATCTCGGACGTTGCGGCAAGACACAGGTCCGAGTTGGCGATCGAATAGATCTGCGTCGCCTCGCCTCGCGGCTGGAAGCCGCACCCTTCGACCATCTTGTAATGCGCGACGTCAGGAGGGAACAGCACCGTGAATCCGCGCGCACGGAGCTTGCTCAGCGTCCAGTGGACGAGCGCGAGCTCCAGCATCGCGCCTTCGTTGCACAAGTAGACGAACTTGGACCCGCTCACCTTGGCGGCCGTTTGGGTGTCAATGAGCTGCAGGTTCGTGGCCAAGTCGTAATGGTCCTTTGGCGTGAAGTCGAGTTGCCGCTTCTCACCGCCCAATGCGACGATCTTCGAGTCGGCCTCCTCGCCAACAGGGACGTCTGGATGTGTGTCGTTCGGGATCTTGAGTGCCTCGACCTCTAAGCGCACTTGCACGTCGGCCAATTCGTCCTCGCACGCTGCGATCTCCTTCTTGATCTCTTGGCCACGAACGCGAAGCGCAGTAAATTCTACCTCGCTCAGTCCGCTGCCCTTGGCTATGCCGAGTTGCTTTGCGTTCACATTGCGCTCTGCGCGCAACAAGTTGACTTCGTGGCGTAACTTCGCTTGCTGGTGGTACAGATCCACGACCATTGCTGGGTTCGCGTCAGTGAAGCGCTTCTGCACGTTCGCGATGGCGTCGTCCAGATTCGCAGCGAGCTTCTTGTAGTCGAGGCGCGCTTGGATGTGGCCGTGGACGTGCGCCGACGCCTCGGGCTCGTCTTCGACCTGCGCAGTCGTCACGATCGACCGCAGGCCGCCGCGCTGGACGAGCGCAGCAGCAGCGGGTGTGCGGCTGGCGGTCTGCACCGGACCCGCGACAGCAGCAGCGCGCAAAAGCCGCGCGGTGGATGCGCGCGCGAGCGCCAGGCTGCGCGCAATCCCGACCATCTCTGTATGCGGCGAGGAGCTCTTCTGGAAATGTGTGTGCTGCCTGTGGTTGTCACTTATCTAGCCGTGCTAAGTGCGCATGGTTGTGTCCGTAAGTGCGCATCCTAACAGAGAAACGCATCAGGCAATTATTAAGTACGATTTATGCGTGTGTGGTCCACTTCCTATTCAGCTCGCTCTTAGTCGAAGTTCGCGCTGTGCGCCGTGCGCGAACTTAGCGCAGTTGTTGCTGCGGCGGGCCGCCAAAGTAGTTCCAGACCGTGACCTGGCGATCCCAGGAGCAGGACGCCACGAGCCCGTCGACAAAGAGGCTGAAGTCGACGCCGAACACGAACTCGCGGTGCTGCGACGCCGTCTGCAGCCGCGGGTACGGCGACTTGGTGTTCCAGATGCCCACGGACATGTCGTAGGACACCGACGCGATTACGTCCGGGTCGTGCGGCGAGCACTTGACGCGCCGGACGGCGTAGTTGTGGCCGGCGAGTATGCGCATTTCGCGCGATGGATTGCGGATATCCTGGTAGCATAGACACGCACGCATTGAGCTGGGCTGAGTGCGCATCGTAGACACGGCAGTTGAATATGCACCCACGTACCCACACTTTGATGCTGCAATCGGCGGAGCCGGAGACGACTTCGAACTGATTGTACTTGTTCCAGTCGAGCGCGAGCGCTTCGTTGCCGTGCGCTGGGATCGTCGTGACGGACCGCGCCGTGTTCAGGTCCCAGATTTTGACGGTGCCGTCGCCCGAGCAAGAGGCGACCAGGTTGTTGTTCTGCGTGTTCCACACGGCATTGTAAACTGACTTGGAGTGCTCTGCGAGCGTCAACACCGAATGCGGGAGCTCGGGCCGCCAGACCTTGACGGTTCCGTCCCAGGACGCCGACACGAACGAATCCTTGGCCACGAGATTCCAGTTCACGCCCGAGACCTCCTGCTTGTGCTCGTGGTAGTTCTGGATCGGGAACTGGTCGCGGGTCTGCAGATGCCACAGTTTGATGGACCCATTCGCACACGCGCTTAGCAACTGCTGCGGGTTCACTTCGCTCCACGCCGTATCGTAGATGCCCTCGGCTGTGTCAAACCCTCGCACCTGACGATCGACGGCACAATTCATAAGCTCTCGCATTGCAGCCATTTCTAGTCAACACACGCACCAGCAGCAGCTCGCCGGACGGCAGCATCTCGTAGACGTTCTGCTTGCCATTGCCGATGATGCCAAAGTACTGCGCAGTGCCCACGGCGATCAAATTATCCACAAACGGACTGAACTCCACCTGCAAACAATAGCACACGACGCGGGTATGAGCCAACAGCGCGCATGAGCGCAGGTGCTACTTGCAGTGCTGCAAGCGGCACTGGCGTACCGCGTAGCCGTGCAGCTCGGTGATCGACTTGCGCGGCTGCAGAAACATCGCCGCCGAGGCCAATTGGAGCAGTTCTTTTCGATGGCGATGGCTTTCACGTCAACACCTTTGTGCAGGTAGCAAAACCAAAAAATACCGGTTTCACAACGGTGTTATACCGGTATTCGTTCTGTAATCGAACTTCAAGGTCAATTGTGTTATTATGCATACTAATTGTTGTAATTGCTGTAGTTCTGGAAACTAACATGCATATATTGAGAGGTACCATCAGTACCGCACTGGCGGGTTTTGTTTTTGTTTTGAGTAGGAAAGTCCACAAATATGCGACTGCAGATGGGCGTCAAACGGCGGCGGCACGCAGCGCTCTACCTGCGCGTCCTGGCGCTCGCTGCGCTGCTGCGCACGCTCACATGGTGCGCATCTCTTCACGCGCTGCATGCTGGTACCATTCTGACCCCTGCTGACTCACTGTGCGCGGAACAATCGCGCTGTAACTGGGCAGCCTCGACCTGTCGGATCTGCAGCTGACCAACATCACAGTGAGCGGCGATGACGCCAACGGGAGCCCGACGTCGTTCTTGTTTTTGAGCGGAGGCGGCGTGCAGCAGACGAGCGCGGCGGCCGACTTGGCGACCGAGACCGAGCTGATCTTGCGCTCGAATGCGCTCACGTCGATCCCGGCCGCGCTCTTCCGAGCCCTCAAGAGCGCCAAAAAAGTGTGAGTGCGGCTTATGCTGCTCAAAATGCGCTCGCAGCGCCGCGACCTGCTTGCTGTGGTGACGGAAGGTTCTGATTTCTATGGAACACGCGCTCTCTGTGTCTGCGCGGAAACGTAGGGATTTGTCCAACAATCCGAACCTGACGACGTTGGAGTCAAACTCGTTTGTGGATCTGCCCCAGTTGACTGAAATCACGTACGCCTGAGCAAGCACGCCCCATGCGTGATGCTGTTTGAAGTACCTGACTGTTTTATGCTGGCGTTGTTCTGTTGATTCTTGTTGTGCATGTAGGTCGGTCAACACGGGACTGAAAGAGCTGCCCACTCTGCTAATCAGCAACTGCGCGAAGCTCGAGACCATTATGTTCAACTCGAGTTTTATCCACACGATCAACAGAAACGCCATTGCGAATCTGCCAAAGCTGCTCGAAGTGTACGTATTGCAGTGTTCTCAGAACGAGTCGAGGCGCCATTGACAACTATCTCCTTCTGCGTGTGTGCTCGCAGCTATTTGTCCCGGAACAATGTGACGGTGCTGTATCCAAACTCGTTCGCGAATTTGTCCAAGATCCACACGCTCGATCTGAGCTACAACAACCTCACAGACGTGCCGGGCGAGCTCTTCTCGGTCGCCAACGCGTGGAAAGCGCTCGACTTCACGCGAAACAACATCACCGGAGCCCCACCGTTCCTCCAGAATGCAGTCGTGACAGGATACGTGTACGTAGTGCGCGAGCACAGGATTTCATGATGGTGCTGGATGCCGGAATGCATTCTGATGTTTCAATTGCCGACTTGCTTTGTGATCAGGTCCTTCGAGAGGAACCTCATCTTTGAGATCAAACCTGAGGAATTTGCGAACGCTGCGTACATTCAGGAGCTGCGTTTGGGTCACAATGGCATTTTCACGGTCCACGGCAGAGCGTTCAATGGAATGGCTTCGCTTCGAAAGCTGTACGTTGTATCTGGGTCACGTTTGTAAGAATGCTCGTGCTAACTGGCATTTGCCCGTCTTTCACTCTTTCTCTCAGGGACTTGAGCGATAATGTGGTCTCAGTGATCGACGTGGACGCGTTCGAAGGGCTTAATGTGCTCAAGGAGCTTCTGCTGGGTCAAAACTACATCAAGCGGCTCACGTTCACGCAATTCCCACCTCAACTGGAGCGTTTGGAACTCCAAGAGAACCTCATCGACCTCATGCCGACCTTTTCTGACGGTGTCGCTGCACCGAACCTTCAGTATCTGTAAGTTGCCTTGCCTGCCTTGGAAAATTATGTGAGCAAAAGTTCACGATCGTGCGTTTTGTAGAAATTTGAGTCGAAACGTTCTCTGGGGTCTAGAAACGAACAGCCAGCTCAGGCCGTATCCAGGTCTGCACCAACTGTACGTGCCTTCGATCCACCCACGGCTTGTTAGTCACCTGAATACTTCACGGTTGAATATTTTCACAATGCGGCTTGTCGTAGTGATTTGAGTTACAACCGAATCGAGAATTTCACTGCCGACGTCCTTGCGCCGATCAGCAACACCATCGAGTTCATGTGAGTGCCCGAGCGTGTACTGAACCCGTGCCAGCTGCTGCCATTATCTAACAACAACGAATTTCCTGTTCAGCAATTTTGACTACAATCGGCTCGCGTCCGTCCCGAGAACGACATTCATTGCTATGCTGAATAACTCCCGAACTTCAGTGTACGTGATATTGCCATTAAGCATGCGAAAATGCGGTTCTTTAGCTAAACTCACCGACTGTGTATCGTTTCAGTTCGTTGAGGGCGAACCCTGGGATTGGTACGACACCCGGCGTTCTCGGTCGCAGTGTGTGTCCGAATGGGAGCGTTTTCGAAACAATCGCACTGCCGACAGATGCAAATGCGACTTTTACCCTTCGGGGATGCATCCAGTGCAAAATTGGCCAATTCCACGACGCAAAAACAAAACAGTGCCGCCCGTGCCAGGAAGTCTCCGTGCGCGCGTTCGCCCAGAACGATGGCGCAACTGTGTGCCAGTACTGCCCGTACTCTTCCGATTTGGACGTTGACGCACAAGAATGCCTGGATTTCGTCTGCAACCAGTACTGCTGGTTCACGATCACAATGGGTGTCGGCATTCCCATCATGGTGTTTGGGAGCAAGTTTCTCTTGTACATGATCTCGACGACGATCGCACGGCAGCGCAAGGTCAACCTCGCGGAGCAAGAGCAAATGACGACGTGGCGAATGGAGCAGATGATGCAGCAGCTGGGCACCACGACGCCAAAGCCGAATGCGACGGAACTCGACACGGAACATGTGAATGCGACGATAGGCCCAGTTCGGATCTACGACTTGCCGAGAGAGACGCAAGAAACAGTTCTCGAGACTCTCCAAGAGCATTTCCAGATCCGCAAGCAGAAGCTTCCGCGCGCTGCGTTTTCCCAGGGGGACGATTCAGACGATGTCAACGAGTGGGACGACGTCGAGTGGTCGACGTTCCACATGCATCGAATTCTGAGCCGGAATTACCACGGCGAAGTGTTTCTCGGCGACTACTGTGGCACGCAAGTGGTGGTAAAGCGATTGATGACACTTCGTTTCGAAGTTCGCGAGCTCGCAGACGCGATCAACGACATTGAAGCGATGCTGTCGTTCCACCATCCAAACGTCACGAGCTTGTTTGGCACGATGTGGAATGAGCACGAGCACCTGTGCATCATCTCTGAGTACGTGAAAGGCGGCGATCTGTACACGCTGCTTGAGATGGAGAGCATGAATCACACGACGGGCATGACCCCCCCGACGTACATCCACTCATCGCGAGCATCGACGTCGTACGTGGATTCCTTCCACACGCAACTAATGGGGTCTGGCGACAGCACAATGTCGATGATGTGGTGGCCCACGAAGCTGCAGATGATCTTGGACGTGTGCAAGGGCTTGGCGTACGCGCACGACGCGGGAATCTCTCACGGCGATCTACGCAGTCGCAATGTGCTGGTGACGGAGCTGTTTGAGTGCAAACTGAACGATTTCAGTCACTACACGCGCTCTGATAAATACGCGTCGACGACGCTACGATTGCAGTTGCCAGAGCTGAGCGACGACGACGACGAGGATGACAGTGACATGGAGATCAATCCAGCAGGGGTGCATCTCATCGAAGCCCACAACCAAAGCAGCCGCAAGCGAGACAACTTTCTCGCCAACCAGCGCAACTACATGCTGCCATTGCTCGCACCAGAGGTTCTCCATCATAGCACACGCCATTTTGGCTCGGATATCTACAGCTGCGGCATCCTGCTGATCGAGACTTGGTTTTATCGCCACATGACATCGGTGAAGGTCACGCCGTCGCTGCAGGACGAAGTGATCGGAGCGCGCGAGGGCAGTCTCCTCGACCGAGACTCAAAGCTGCCAGTGATCGAAAGTGCGACCGATGAACAGCGTGCTGCGAGTTCCGTGAGCACGAGCGATTTCACCAATTTGCTGAGTCTCGATCGCACGCGCATGCACAGCGTTATGGTGCATCAGTTTATGGACAAGCTGCGTCAGTGCTCGAACTTGGAGCCCGAGGAGAACAACGACCGCAGCTTCGGCACAATTACGACGTCGTCGTCAGCGAGCGTGTCGTTCACGTCGACTGCGCTGATGACTGAGAAGCTCTTCACAGTGATCGAGGAGTGCCTGCATTTCGACCCGAAGAAGCGCCCGACGGCCAAGATGCTCGTGAAATTGTTCCAGCAGCTGCTCGACGACGCGACACCGAGGTCCCGCTAGCTGAGGGGTGAGTTTGTGGCTCCATTTTTTTGTTGTTGCTAATTTGTTATTATATGAAAAATCTTTGGCTATGTATCCGCGGTTGAGTTCCTTTGAGGCTCAGCTGCTGCTGATCCCCAGACGCACCACCAACGTACAAAATCGGTCCTGCATATTTACATCCTTTGGCCACAGCACGAGGGAGACCGTCGCGTGTGAGAGTGACGAGTCGCTGCCGTTATCGACGTCTTCCCATGACGGCACCGACCGACTGGAGCTGACGGCGCAAGTTGTCCGTCGTGACCACGTACTTCTCGATCTGCTCGGCGTCCAAGTCGGTTGAGGCCGCATCCAGCTGACGAAGCTGCATACCCAGCAAGATCGACGTGTGGAGCACGTCCGAGACGCTCGTTGGGTTCGCGTCGTTCAGGATGCGGTTCATGGCGTTCGACGCGCTCGTCCCTTCCGTGGCGTCCTCGTCGTCGTCTGAGGACACGGCTCCGTTCGCATCCACATCCTTGTCCGACGTGTTGCCGTCGTCATTATCGACATCGTCCATGATGCACTTTTGGTACACATCGGCACTCTCATCGTCGAGATGCAGGTACGTCTGCAGATCCTGAGCGAGCGTCTCAGTCTCGTGCACGCCGCGACCAGCTGCGTGCGCCTGGCAAAAGGTCGAGAGCATTCTCAGCAACTCCTCTTCGAGCTTGAACTCCTGCGCTTCGATGGCGATCGCAGTCTGGTTGATCCGCTTCGCCTGCGCCTTGAACTGCGGCACGATCTCAGCCTCTTCGAACGAGCACCGCAGCAGCTCCGGAGAGATCTCGGCCCAGGACTCGGCCACGCGACGGGCTGCATCCAACAAGTGCGGCGCCTTGCCGAAAAACACGCCCGCCGAGCCCTTGCGCACGCTCTTGAGGCCCGCGGCAAGCTGCTCCTTCACGTCCGCCGGCAGCGTGTGGTACGCGATGAGGTCCTTGATGAGCTTCCACTTGTACCGGTTCTTGAGCGCCGTGAACACGCCCATTTCCATCGGCGGTAGCCACGCCTTGTTGTTTGGAGGCAGCGCGATGACGCGGATGTTGCCCTTTTCGAAGCTGATCGGATGGCCGGGCGCGTTGTCCAGCAGCAAGAGCACTTTGCCGCTGTCGCCTGCACCATGGCGCTGCGCCACGTGCGGCAAGAAGAGCGTATCGAACCACTTCGTGAACACCTTGGCATCGATCCAGGATTTTGCTTGGTGGAACACCGGCAGCGGCCAGTCCACGCCAGGCGCCATGCACCGCGGCGCCTTTTGCTTCGAGATCATCGACACGGGGAGCCGCTCCGTGCCCGTGGCGTTGCAGCAGAGCATGAGCGACACGCGCTCCATGGCTTTCTGCTTGCCCTTGTCTGTGGTCGTGTCTTCACCTGGCAGCAGCAGATGCGTTCGCGGGAGCAAGCGGTAGAACAAGCCCGTCTCGTCCACCGTGTACACGTTACTCGGCTCGTAACTCGCGATGATCTCTTCAAGGTTGTCGACGGGCGACGCGGTGCCGACGCCCTGGCGCTTGCAGAAGCCGTTGTACCAGCTCACGGTGGCCTTGAACTCGCCGTCGGGGATCTTGAGCTCCGCCGCGACTTCGAGCGCTTTCTTGCGCACGACGGCCGGCGGGATCTCTTCGTTGCATCGGCGGCTCACGTCGATCCACTCGGCGATGATGATCTCCAGGTCCGCAAACTTGGTTTTGCCCGCGCGGAACGTCGTCTGGCGGATGTCGACAGGCACGCTCAGCGCGCGCTGCTCGATCGTTGCGGCGTTCGCCTTGATGTGGCGAATCGTGGCCTCGTCCACGTTGAACTCCTCGGCGAGTTTGCGGTTCGAGGGGCCCTCAGGCAGGTTCAGCTTCTGGATGATCTCAAGCCGCTGTCCGTCGCTGAGTCGAGGCCCCGAGCCGCGTTTCCGCTTCTCACCGACCGTCGCGACGACGACTGCAGGCTCATGCGAAGAAGCGCCTGCCGTGCTCACTGGCGCTGCGACTGGATGCGGGACCAACGTGCGCGCTGCTGCCTCGAGCTGCGCTTTCTCGTGCGCTGCGATCTTCGCAGCCTGACGCCGCTGGAAGTTCTTGAACCACACAGGCGTCGCGCCGAAGTCGTGCTCGGGGATCCGCATCGCCACGGCGATCTCCTGCGCCTTGAGCTTGACGTACTCGAAGTTTGTGCCCCCGTTCGCGCGCTCGGTCTCGGCGATCCACTCGGCCACGCGGTCTTCGAGCTCCGGGAACGTCTTCTGCACGACCCGCAACGTCGTCTTGCGCACTTCCTCGGGCACCGCGAGCGCGCGCTCCTTGATGGCGCTCGCGCGGTCGCGGATGTGGCGGATCGTGGCCTCGTTCACGCCGTACTGCAGCGCAATTTTGCGCAGCGACGGGCGGTTCGGGTCCGTCACCTTGGCGATGATCTCGAGCCGCGTCACGTCGTTCAGGCGCGCGCCGCCGCCCTGCTTCTTCTTGCCGCTCGCGGCGTCCGCGGCCGCGGCCTCAGCGCGCGCATTGCGGGCGCTGAAGCGCGCCGTTTTCACGCCGCTGCGCGCCATATTGGTTCAAATTCGGGGGAGATGGCGCTGCTACCTCCGCACAACCAGTTATGTCCGCAACTGAACTCCTCATAACAAAAAACCCGGTGGTGAACCATCACTATACCGGTATATTAGGGTAACTACGATATGTAGGTGCTTTTTGCAATGTCTTCAGTCAAAAGAGGAACAATTGCACGGCAAATGAAGAAAAGCAATGCCCAGTGCAACATGGAGCTCTATTGTGTGTCTGTAGCGACTTTTATTCGCTGTCTGGTGTTGCTGTGTATGGAGGTCTCTTGATCCAAAATCTGAGGCGCGGCAGGCCGAGCACGAGAGCTCCAAAGGCTCGTGTGCGATTACCTCCGCCTCAATACGCTTCCCCTCGCGTCGCCTCGATCCCTCTGTTGTTCATATTATACTGGGGGCAGACGGGTAGATGGCGCTTCACTGTGTGCCTTGGGCAGGCGCAATCTCGTCTAAAAGAGCAACCGCCGTCTCGATCGCCCTCGGTTCCCTAATCTATTGGCTTGCACATCGCGTAAATATTCCGCCCGACAGGACGGCCGCAGCTTGGACTTTGCCGCCGTGGATGATGTGCGCATGCACGTCGCAATGATCGAGTTCGCCATGTCTTGCAGCTTCTGGAGGTCTATCTGCTCTTGCAGCGCGCGCTCTCGCTCTCGCTCGACCTCGCGCTTGGTCTTGCGGAACACGAGCGGCTTCACGACTGCCTGCCTGGCGGAGGGCTCAGACAGCGCATGCGCTGCGCTGGAAGACTCGCCAATTGCACAGCGCGAAGGCAGCGCAGCGAGTCGAGTCAATGACAGTCGTCGTTGCGCGCGACTGTCCTCGCGGTCGAGTGCCGAAAATGCTTGGTGTAGATGTCGACTGTGGTACAGCAGCCCTCGGATCGAGCTCACATGCCGTCTTGGAGCAACTTTCGACCGCTTCTGTCCAGACAGCACCATACTTTGCGGCTTCTGAATTCGTACTTGTAATGCAAATGGCGGCAACTCCCAAAGCACAATATTCAAATGAATTGCTCACAAATCGCAAGCACCTGCGCGTCCACACCAGCCATAGCAGCACAGACAACCATCAGACGTCGTGCACATGCGAGCAAATGCGCGCAGCATTGGCGACTGGCATATACATGCAAGTGAACATCGCACTCACCCGCTACAATGCGCTTGTCGTTCGCTCGAGTTGGTCGCGAAGGAGAGACGCAGTCACCGCACACACACACGCACACGCAGTGGTGGATGCGAAAAAGAGCAATAGAAGAAACAAAAAGCGGATATGCAGTGCGTCTCGCCAATTGACGACTGCCGCCGCGCTTTCAAACGTCATCATCGCGTATTGGATTTTCAAACGGCAAACAATCAGGAGCTCTTTAGATTTTTGAAATTTGAACCTTGCCGTGGCGGATTTAAACGGAGCTGCAGAGCGCACTTAGCGTTGTGCGCACTTAATGATCAAACAGGTCGGGTTTTGATCAACGAAAAAGTTGGACACGGAGGCATGAGACCCGTGACCCGACCCGCTCCGAGGGAATGAAGGTCGCAAAGGGGGGAGTATTGGGAAAGGAAGAGCTACGTGGAAAAGCAATAGCACGAGGCGCGATGGACGAGCTGCAGGGCAAGAACGTGGAGTTCTTCTCCATGGAGAACATGCAAAAGAACGAGAAGGCGACCGACTTCATCTACACGTCGATGTGCGTCATCGCCGGCTGCATGGCGGGCATCATCGGGCTTACGGGCTTGACGGGCTTTGCGTTCCTCGCGGCCGCGTACGTCGTCACGGCCGTCTCGACGTGGGTGTTCAAGCTGCGCATGGACGTCAAGGTGTACTTCAACATGAACACGCTGTCGTTCATCTTCTCGGGCGTGTTCTCGCAGGCGCTGTCGTTCATTCTCTTTTGGACGCTCTCGTACGGATTGGTGCATATTTATTAACTCCAGCTCAGGCGGCGCGTGCATGTTTCGCGATGGAGACAGGCAGCCAGCAAGCAAGACGCCATCATGGCAAAGACGCAAGCCTCCGAGCGTCCGCGGGAGCATTCGCGCCGTTGGCTGCTACTTCACTGGAGCCCCCAGATCGTTCGAGCAAGCTAATCGGGCGCTGCCACCGAGAAAGAGTTCTTGTTTAGAGTTTTAATATACGCCCTCCATGTCAAATTGGGTTCCGCATCTCGACGACCACACGCTGGGATGCCATTGCATCATGACCATCTTTGTTCAAGTTACGAATGTCGTTTGCCCTAATAAAACCTGCTATCGCGCCAGTAAGCATCATGCACTGCTGCTATCCCGCTGCTTAACTGCGCGCCTGCGCGCCCGTGTTGCCGCCGGCCGTGCGCAGCTTCTGCTGCATGACAAAGATCACACCCTCGAGCATCTGGCGCTTGCTCTCGAGCACCTCCTTGAGCGAATCCGTGTTGGTCTGCAAGAACTCGACCTTCCGGTCCATAAACTTCTTGGCGTCGTCGACGCTCTGCTCCACAAAGTAGCCCGTGCCGACGTCCACGAGCACCTCCTTGATGTTCGTGAGCGTGCCCGGCACGAACATCGACGACGTCAAGGGCACGAGAATCTGCTTGTCGGCGTTCTTGTCGTTGAGGCTCGAGAGCGCCTCCTTGGACTCGTTGAACCGCGCCTGCGCCTCGCGGAGGCCGCCGAACGACGCCGTGAGCTGCTGCAGCTCCGTCTCCAGCTGGGTCTTGAGGTTGCTGAGCTGCTCCAGCGACAGGTCCACCAGGTTCACCTCGCGCCCGCTTCCGTCGGCCATCGTGCTCGCTCTTCTTGTATTGTTTTGTAGCTGCGCCAAACAAAATGGGCCACCAGATGATGCCTCACAGGTCCGCGCTGAATTTCACCCAATTCAAACGAGGTATGCACATTACAGCCAATAGGAAAAGCTTTTAACATGCAAAACGATCTCTTTATGGCCAATGGCGAAAATTACAAGGCTCATGCTTTGTCGTCGTCGCTCTCGTCATCGGCGCCAAGAAAGTTCCACAGCTTCATGGCCACTTCGGCGGCGCGCTGCCGTCGCTGCTCGTCGGTCATCGTCTGGCCGTTGTCGCGCACGCGGCGCACCTCCGAGAGCAGCGCACTGAACTCGGCCATGTCGATGTCGTCGTCGCCAAAGTTTTTGTTGCTTTGAGCGCCCGCTGCAAACCCCAAGTCCACTTTATCCGCCGCCTCCGTGATCTCTAGGGCGCGCAGCAGCGTGTGCAACTGGTCGCCGCCCTCTTCGTCTTGCTCAGCGGTATCCTTTGGCCCGCTTGTCGCGTCAGGAGCAACGACCGGCGACGCTTTCGGATCGCGCTGTTCCTCCTCTTGGTTGGACGTCGACAGCGTCGTGCTTACTTGCGACAACTCTCGCAGACTGCTGTCGTCGCTCGCATCTCCAGCTTCAGCGGACTTCATGACCATCGAGCGCCAGAGGTTGCAGTGCAGAGTTTCCAGCACGCGGTTCATACCCTGCTTCTCGTCGAATCCGGACGACTCGCTCTCCAACTGGTTCGTGCTCGCCCCCGCATCCTCTACAAGCTCGACGAACTCAAACTCGTTGTCCAGACACCACTCGTGCACGCGCGCCAGATGCTGCACCACAGCCGACGTCTTCTCCGCGGCCGAGTTGTGCCCCACCAAGAGGCACACGTCGATGGTCTCGCTGCCCATTTGCGCCAGGAAGCGGGCCACGTGCAGGAAACTCTCTTCGCGCGCAACGTCGATCACGCACACGACGGCTTCGTACTCATCGTGCACCAGCGGCGTCACGGGCTCGTTCTCCAGCACCTGGTGCACATGCACGTCCACGTTTGCGGTGTAGTACTTGGTCGAAAACGCCAGCGGCTGCACCTCCGGCGCAGCCTTCACTTGGTCCGCGCTGCTGTCGCTACCGATACAGAGCGCGTGCAGGCGCTGCACGACGTCGCGGCTGCGCTCCGGGTCGGCGCCCACGACGAGCATGCGCGAGGCCTCGGCCATCTTCTGTCTTGCTATGGTTCTGCCCACCCGCTTGTTCTGGTCAGAAGCCTTTGAGTGCGAACTTATCTACAGGTAAGTGCGATTTTGGTGCATTTTCGACAAAGGGGAAATGGCGACGGATACAGCAAAGAGCGGCATTTGGACGGAGCATGTGGACGCCCATGGGGTGCGTCCGCGATCGCTTGTGCTTGTGCATTCTCTATAATGGGCATACTGAGCATGTCTGTGTTGCCCGCGACTGTACTGTACAGCGCAAGTTCTACTTTAACATGACACACGGCCGGAGCTACTGGGAGCTCCCGGACGAGCTGCTGACGCAGGTGAAGCACCCTGCGATCGACGAGTTGTGCGCATGGGATCCGAGTTTCCGCCATGAGCGCGACAGCGAGGAAGCGCGGAGACGACGCGAAGAGGTGCTGTTGCATGCTGCCGCGAATGGTGGAAACGGCGGCGCGAGCGCGAGAGCAACAAACGTGCCGCCCGGCATGGCGGCGCTGCAGGAGCGCATGGCGCAAGCGGCGCAGCGCAAGAAGAAAGAGGCCGAGCTCAAGCAGCAGCGGGCAACCGAGGGAAAGCACAACAGCGAGGACGCGAACGAGTACTTGGCGATGGTGCGGCAATTGCAGCACACGGACAAAGACACCGACACGACAGGCGCCAAATGGCTCGTGCGATAATGCATGCGCTCGAATGCAGACCAGCAGGCGCAGTGCGATGGCACGCAATAGCGCAAGCGCGGCAAGAAGGCCAGGCGCAGCAATTCTGCGCAGCATGCGGCCGCAAATGCTCGTAACTGCGCGTCTCATTCGTCCGCAGTCACCGATTTCTTTTCATTGCATGCGCTTTTATTTGCGTAGATTCACATTACGAAGCGTCTACTTGAGCTTATTCATTTGCCGCTTCTACGACAACAACAGCAACGCACACGCACATGATATACACAGCATATTAGCCATCAGTTGCCATTCAACCCACATTGTTTTTTTTCCTTCTCGCAATATAAACCCGCAAAAAAATACGCACTCGCTTGCTCGCTTCGACGCGGTCCTGGAAGGAGATCGGCTGCCTGCTGTCTGCGACTCCTATTAACTGCTCATCTTCGTCTGCATTGCTGTTGTCGGACGAGCTCGACTTGCTCGGCGGCGGGAGCGCGGGCTTGAGGTCGAAGAGCTCCTGCACGAACGGCATCTTGGAGAGCACGCACTTCCAGACGATGATCCACCCGACCGCGAGCGTGCACAGCACGATGCACACAGCCCCGGACAGGTACGCCGCCATCACGAACAGCTCCTCGGCGCTCGCCATTATATCCGTGCGTTGATTGTGTTGTCGTCCTAGTTGTTTTTTCTCGCAAGTGTGTGTTCTTCAAAGCATACAAAAAACCTTGTGTGGAGAAAACGTAACCCTGGGGAGGGGCTATTCATTCGACAACTGTACTACAGGGTACTCAAAAACCAGAAAGATCGCACTCACAAATCAGAACGCAAATGACCTTTCGAAACAATTTGCGATCTTTTGAGCCTCAGAATTATTACAATCCGAAATATCTAAAACCTAGTTCAATAGATTTCCATGCTTTCTCAAACAATTGCGATCTTTGCGTGGCGGTGCTTGTTGATAGAAATCTTTGTGGCGCATTCTGCGCGCCTGTCGGTGGCTGTCAACGACGCAGTTATGGGCGGTGCACGGCGAATGATGACTGCGACGCGGTCGAACAGCGTGACCTGCCTGTTGCACCACCGTCGTTGTCGTCCAAAGCGACAGCGAAAAGAAGCCGCGTCTGCAAATGAGGAGAGGTGGATGCGCAATTGCCCTGCTGGGGGCCACCACGCTTTTGTGAAAATTCTGCACTTCGTCGATACGCAATGGAAATGAAAATCTATTGGCAGCTTGGATATGAGCAGCGCATACGACGACTCATGGAGCCGACCTTGAGAGACAGATCCAGCAACACTGCACTGTTCCTTGCCGTAGTGGAGGCATGGACGCGTGATTACGCGGTGACTAATCCTTGGGCATGAACAACCAAAGTAGGTAATGAACGCATCCAACGGTAGACAGGACTATTCAGAGGAGCCAATCAAGGGCGAATGGGTGATTATTCTGCGTTTCGTCTACGCACGTTAGCCATCAAAAAGAACTCTCCCAGTTAATTTTGTGGTTGATCCAACCTGACAAATGGCTTCTCTCGTAACCACCAACACTCACATCTTTTCTCTTTCTGTTTGCATACTTCCCATTTCTACGGAGTTGCTGCAGGTTTTCTCTGCGCACACACTAGGATAGCATCCTGTGCTTCAACTACGCACCTTCTCGGAAATTTGCACAACTACAGTCTTTTCGTCGCGTCCCACAATAGGCAAAGGCCACCTGGGTTTCCGTAGATGTACTCAATAAGAGTTCCTTTGCCGTAATGTATCGTTTTGCGATATTTGCTTTGCACACGCCGAGCAGCGCAATAGCTACTTCATTTCCGCATTTGCGTCCAGACCCAAAGAAGTGCAAGCGCAAGAGCGATGCTGGGAGAACGCCGCGTGAAGAATGCCGCGCTGTTGTGCGTCGCACTCGTCGCGACGCTCTCGTCGTCCACAGTGCTCGCCGACGACGCCAACGTCGCGCCGACCCAAGAATTGAAGACGGACGCGCCAACGGAAACGCTAAGTGAGAAGCACGATGCCAAGTGGTACTGGGAAAACGAGCAGGATCCTCGCTTCAAGGCTGCGTCAGGCGACTTCAAGGACTTTAAGCCAGACGACGACACGCGGACGTGCTCCCACGATACTCACGCGACGCCGTTCAACCGACAAGTGCGCGGTGCGAACCTCGGCGGATGGCTCGTGCTCGAGCCGTACATTACACCGAGTCTGTTCTACCAATTCTTGGGCACGCAAGAACGATTCGGAGACAAGGCGCCAGAGAAGACTGCGATGGACCAGTACACGTTCTGCACGGCGCTTGGTCCTGAGGAAGCGAACCGTCAGCTCCGCATCCACTGGGCCAACTGGGTGACGGAGGATGATATCA
>JAADVP010000790.1:0-14584 GCA_023335675.1 Globisporangium solare
TATATATATATATATATATATATATATATATATATATATATATATATATATATATGCCGTTTTCATCAGTACAGGCACATCATAGAAGCGAACGTTCTTGAGCCCCACACTCGCTCGGTAATTCCCACACTGTTGCTCTTCAAAGCGAGAGGACGGCGAGCAGCGTCCACGCCTTCGCGGGCCGTGGCCGCCAGCCAAATGCGCCCATGTTCAAGCACTTTCGCCACTCTGGGACGGACCTCAGACGCGCCGACTGAAGTGAACGCGGGCGGCAGCAGACAGATTGCCTGGCCTGCTGCAGGTCAACTAGGCTTTTCTTTTGCACGATTTGCCGTTCCAGGACCAATCAAAATCGTGGATTCCTTCAAAGTCACGACGTGAGTGATGGCTGCCAGGATGGCTTCCTGGTCTCTGCTGGCCAGCAGCCCGCGCACTTTGCCAAAGATGAGCGCAATGGAAGCGTAGCAGGACATCGTGCGGCTCGTGGAGGAGTTTTAGGCGGACGGCGCTGCCTTCCAGACGGTACTGGAGGCCTGCCAAGCGAGGGAGCTGTGGAGCGCATGCGTGCGCTTGGGTATCCGCGTACAGGGGAAGGCGATGACCGAGTCGATGCTCAACAACAAGGCGGGCTACATCGACTTCGTCTGCAAGCACAGGCGCGGTCTGGACGTGACCTCGGGCGACGCCCCAGTCCCGGTCCATAGTCGGACAACCAGGCACTGCATCTTTCGCCTGATCAACATTCTCTTCAGCGACGCGTTCGCTGAGCAACTTCGTGAAGCGGATGGCGCTCCAGCGCGGGCTACCATGGCAAATGCAGAGAAAGACCACGGCAAATGCGATTTCTGGGTCGGCGTAGAGAAAGCGTACATGAACCGTGATCGGTGCTTCGATTCGCTGATCACTTGGCACCCCAATTATGCCCCCATCCAGCCCAGTAAGGCGGTTCCTCATGCCGCCAGCAAGCTAAAGGATATGTGGAAATTGCATATCACTCGTTACAGTATCGCTCTGGCACGTTTTCAGCAATCTGAGGCGAACGAAAGCAGCTTCTTTTCGTTTTGTGCTGGTCGATACGACATGCTCTACCTGCATGACTGGCTACAAGTACGACCAGATCTGATTGCTTTAGTGCCTGTTCCACCTCGCTGGAACGGTGAATGCCTGCCCCAACTGTGTGGAATCCTGCCACGCCCCGCACCAGTCGCCGCTCAGGAAGTCGAACATGCCGATTTCTCTGAGCGACTGCCGCGCCTGCACAGACACCGGCTCCAAAGCTTGAGAGTAGACGATTTGGAAGGCGATGTCAGCAGCTCTTCTGACCGCGATACGCCACCAGCCCGGAAGAGACGGCACGCCTCGGGCCACACCCTCGCTGCGCCATGTGGTGAATATCAAGAAACGCCCTCAATGCGCACTTCCCGGGCGATTCGAGATGCGGTAAAAACGCTTGAAGCGCTGAAAAACGGTGGGTTTTGGGACCCGACCCTGGAAGCGGCGAAGGGAGAGGTGTCGAAGCTCGCCGACAAGTGGCTTACGCAGCTGCAGCAGGAGACGGACGAAGTGTAGACCTGCAAAAGCGGAGGTCGTGTGCGCAGTGAGACCAGACCTCGAGATGACCTTGCAACGTCCTAGCTCAGGAGGTTGCAAGGTCATCTTGAGGTTGGCGAGCGCCAGATGGTGTCATTAGTGGTCAAATTGTGTAAAGTTCGCGCTGTTTGTCATTGTCAGTTGCGCTAAGTTCGTGCAGCATATTTTTGGCGGGCTAGAGGGGTGCAAGTTCGTCGAAGCGCGAGAAATGGGGCTCGCAGACGACGACGCGAGCGTGAACGAGCTGCTCTCGTACGGGTCGCCGCGGCGCTCGTTCTCCTTAAATCTCAGTCGAGCGGGCGGTCTCGACAGCAGCGCAGTTGCGGCCGTTGATGGCGACGCGCGCGATGCAGAGCCCGAGGCGCAGCACCTGTTGGCGTTCTATCGGCAGCAATGCGACCAGTTCCAGGAGGAGCGCCAGACCACGCTGGACCGCATGGCGCAAATAGAGGTATATCGATATACTCTCCCAATGCGTGCTCCGTGTGGCACTTGCATCGCAATTGATTTGAGCTTGCTGGTAGGTCTCGAAGGAAGAGCTTCACCGACTCAAGTGGGAGCTGCGAATGAAGAGTGAAGAGGTATCCTTTTCGATAGCTTGGCGCGAATCCCGCAAGCTCCTCCTTCACGGCTACAATTGCTGTATATTGGTTGATAATCTAGATCTCGGAGCTCGAAGACTCGCTGAAGAAATCCAATGCGACGCTTTTCCAAGTGAAAACGGAGCTGGTCGATGCGCAAGCTGAGAACAAGAAGCTCCGCATCCAGGAAGAGAAAGATCGACAGAAGATTCAGCACTTGCTCGCGCTGACTCAGCCAATCACGGAAGAAGTGCGTGCATGCATCCCCTGTTGCGTGTGGCGGTGTAAGACGTGCTAATTGTTGCACCTGTGTGAGTGTGTGACGCAGGTTGCCTTCTTTCGAGATTGCCGTCCTGGAACGCGCGCGTCATACCCGATCAGCCCCACACCAAATCCCCAGACGTTTACATACCCGTCTACAATGCACATATCGTCAGAAATGGGTTCGCAACCACATCGAAAGAGCCAACCGATGCGGTCTTTGCCTACGAAAGTCCCCGTGCGAGCATCCTCGGCTCGCCAGACATCGAACAAAGTGCTGAGGACAGTGTACCTGCCAAACGAGCAAGTAGCAGCACTCGCTAAAACCGTTGAAAGTCTCCGGGAACAGCTTGTAGCTCATCAGCAGCTCTCAGAAGAACGCATTCAGGTAGCATCATGCTTGCCAAAATTGCGTAGCACATACAAGAAACACTCATACACGACCTTGTTTTCTTTTGGATAGACCCTGTTGGACGAGTTTGCAAGCGAAAAAGCCAAGCTTGTCCAAGAAAAGCAGCAGATAGAAGACAAAGCTCAGCTGTTTGAACGACAATTAGAGAAGAGCCAGCGACTGCTGCACCAGACGACGAAAGACTACCTGGTGCTACGCCACCAGTCCCAGGAAGCGGAACGACTCGCCCACGAAGAACTTTATCGGATGCAAGAGAAATGTGATACACTCAATGCGGAACGGAAAGAGGTGATCCAGCAGGCTGTAGCAGAGGCCCAAGCTTTGAAACGATCCATCCGGGAAGAAGGAAATGCATGCGCGCAAGAATTTCGCAACCAGGCACAGTCACGAGAGCGAGACCTCCACATCCTTAAAGAGCAATATGCGGCCGTACAGGAAGCGTGTACTCGTCGGATCCAGGACCTCCAGGCGAGGCTAACGAAACTGAGGAGCCGGTACCGAAGTTTAGACAAGCGTCGCGCAATGGAGATGGAAGGATTCACTCGCGATATCACGGCTCTAAAGCGTCATCTGCAAAAACTGGAAGTGATGCAGTACGGACGCAGGTTGACAGCTCAAGAGCGACAAAACCTACGACTTGGTACAAGCGTTTGGAGGAAACTTGACATGATGTGTGGAGCTGACGATCGTGGCATTGCGCTTTGTATGATGTGTAGACGAGCATTTCACGCTAGATTCGAATGAGCTGAGCGAAGAAGTTGCCGCCTTGCAGCACCGAGTTATGGAATTAGCTGCCGATTTAGCCGACGCGTAACGTACGTAGTGTAACGACAGGAAACTTCGGATCAATTTATTGTGGGATGCTGCAGACAGGTAGTTGTTGCGCGCTTGTTCGTTCCATCGGGAGGTGCTCGTGAACCGTGTCTCTCCCGTGGAAGGACGTCTC
Source organism: Globisporangium solare (assembly GCA_023335675.1). Taxonomy (NCBI): domain Eukaryota; phylum Oomycota; class Peronosporomycetes; order Pythiales; family Pythiaceae; genus Globisporangium; species Globisporangium solare. The sequence goes on from JAADVP010000790.1 coordinate 3,791, forward strand.
GCTTTCTTCGCGTCCATGGCCATTTGCGAATTGGATCGATCAGATCGTGACAATGAAGGCGCTGTTGCTGCTGCTTTGTGTTGCGCTACTTGGGAGAACAGTTGCGGAAAAATCTGGCAACTCAGCAATGGACAATGGAAATGAGATGGCATTGCATCTCGGTCCGAGCACGTTTTCTGGCAGCGTGTGCGCTCAGCAGGATATTGCTGTCTCGCTATCTTCCGACGGAAGGCGACTTGAGGTGTCACTGAATAACGCCTTCACTGTGAGGGGATCTGCAAAATTGCGTCACGCACGCATCGCGTGCTCCGGAATAACCCAAATGAATGCGCCACAGGTGCGGCGCTTTAGCCTCTGATAGCTGCTATGTTCACTGTTGTTCACTTCTCGTGCCATTCATAGGGCTACATTGTTGGTGTCACAAGCGATCAATTACTGGGATTCATCTCAATTCCAGAAAATGATGATGATTCGTTTGCACAAGTCTCGCACGAGTACTTTTTTCAGTCCCAGCGACGAAGCTCAGAGGTTCAAAAGCGCTTCAAGGCACCAGGAGCAAGCGATTCTTCTGTTGAGGATTCACGAGCGATGAAGACGATCTGGTCTTCCAAATGTGGCGTAGCCGCGCGTCTACGTATCAATATAACGTTGGTTGCTCACGGCCAAGACGTCGCCATCGGGCTCGCTCCTTCCCATGACAAGAAAGCCGCGCTTCGCTTCTCCGTTGAGTACAAAGAGTGCGAACGTGAAGACTCGAGCGAGGCCCTATTTCAAGATTGAATGCTGACACGATCTCGTCGATAATAGTCTTCTGGAATGCATGTAGAGTGACAGCACAACAATAATGGTGGCGTTGACCAAAATCTTTCTTGTTTTTATCCCTTTACGAAAAGCAAAATATATGTGCAAGACAGTACAAACAGACCTGGGGGAAATTTTACGCGCACTCAGCCAGCTACGAACCAATTTTCCTCTCCCGACTTCCGCGTGGAAGTGCTTTCTTCTCTCTCTTTTTTTTTTTTTTTTTACTACAGTTGCGTTTGAATGTGCTGAATAATTTGAAGGAGCTCCACGGCATCTGGACGCACGTCCGGGTTGGCGTTCAGGCATCGTCTCGCGAGGTCCATTACGATCTCGGGAATGCTGTTCGTGAATGTCGGCCGGATGTTTTCGCGGATCACCTTCTGCACAATCTTCATGGCCTGGAGCTTCCGTCCGCTGTCGTCGCGCACGTCATGGTACGGCACTTCGTGGGTGTCTAGTTCGGACAGCACGATGCCAAACGAGTAGATATCGGCTTTTTCTGTGTACTTCTTGCCCATGAGGACTTCGGGCGCAGTCCAGTAAATGGTGCCGACGCCCGCAGTCATCGTCTCCTCGAGCGAACGCTCACGACTGATACCGAAGTCGCTCAGCTTGGCTCGAAAGTTGTCGTCCAGAAGGATGTTCTTGGACTTCAGGTCACGGTGAATCACCTTGGGCGTGAGCGAGTGCAGGTACACCAAGGCGTCCGCGACGTCTTCGGCCAGGTAAATCTTGTGGTCCGCCCAATTGATCTGTCCATTCCGTCGTTTCAAAAAGCCGAAGAGGTCACCCTTGGCCATATACTCTGTCACAGCACAAATATCGTTCGAGCTGCTCCAGGACACACCAACGAACTCGACGATCTTCGGGTGGAAGAATGACGCCATGAGCTTGATTTCCGCGCCAAAGCAGATGATCTCCTTCTCGTCGTTGCGCTTCTCGTTTAAGATCCGCTTCACAGCTACTTGCCTGTTCTCGAGCTGCGCAAGCCACACTTCTCCAAACGCACCCTTGGAGAGCACGCGCGTGAAATACAGCGCCGTGTACGAGATTCGTCGCCGCCCCACCGCTGGGTCGTTCTGCAAGTCAGTGAGCACGAGCGCCAGCACCTCTTTCGATCGGGCTGACGAGTCGATCGAGTTGCGCCCCGTGGCGGTGCTGCTGGTACTGCTGTTTTGCGACGGCGTGTAGTTGCTGCTGCCCCCGCTGCCTCCGCTGTACGGGTCCATTTGCCCCGACGATCCGTCCGTTCGAATAATAAGGTTTCTGTGAGGAGGCGGCGGACGTGGTCGATCTGGTCGTTCTGCTCTCGGGTTCGGTTTATTCGCTCGTTCGGCTGGGGAGCTGTGGATGTCGTAGCTGCGGCCGTCGTTCTGGCGGCGTCCTCCTCTCTCCGGGGCCCGCTGGGGTGGGAGGCGCTGCCCTGCTTCCAGCCTTGCGGCAGGGTCTTCCCGCGCACCCTCGCGGTGCTGCTTGTCGATCTTTTTCCGGCCCGAGGACGCGCACATGCCGATGATTAACACTGACGCGACGACACCTGCGACGACCGCGATGAAGTTGGTGGAGACGACGCCTCCGATGCCCGTCGTCGCGGACGCTCGGGGCGCCTCGACTGCTGCGTGGGCGGCGCGAAGGGCGAACGCCAGGAGCACGCTGCTGGCGAGGCCGACGCTGCGGAGGGCATGCGGCGCGAGCATCGTGCGGGGAAAGTGATCAGCGCGCTACTGGCAACGAGCGAAGGAGCTGCCGATCGAATAATGCGCCTTTCAGCCTGCCGATTGGCCTTCCTGTCTGCTGATCGAGAGACCCACCCCACCGTCTTGTTGTGATATACGCCGACCTGCCAGACGTAATAGTGACTCATTAAAATTGGCATATTATTATTAGCAAGTTTTAAATTACAAAAGTACTTAACAACAAAGTTTGCTATTCATGCTGTTCAGGGAAATTCCTTTAATCGACCTGTGTATTATGTTGTAAAGGAATATTGGTGTGCATGCAAAGTGCAAATTCGAAGTGTGCCACCAGTTGAAATCGCACAGAAACTGGCTCCGGACTGGCGTGCTACCCAGCGAATTATTGGCGAAAAACCTCAGCAGCAGTGCCTCAACCTGCTTCGGGGTAGGGGAGCATGCCTACTACCGCAGGAATCAGTTCTGTGATCTGAAGTGCAAATCGGTCACAAGTCTTGGCACAAGAACGAGCAAAGGATACGAGTGAATTTGTTTCGAGGATAACAGTAAGAAAGGCGGAGCAAGTGAGGCTACTATTGGGAATGGCTACACAATATCTATAAGGGATAGGCGACGAGGGGTCAGTCATAAACTAGGTTTTTTTATGGACTACTTTGGAGCGCTCTACAATGTGGGCACGACCGGTTACGCTCCACAAGTGGGCTACGTTTCCCCATTTTCTCCGGTAGTGTGGGCCACGTAATGTGCGGTTTCCTGACGCCCCTTGCAGCCGCATTGAGACAACGCCTCAATCTAATATTACCGCGCTGGGGAGGGAGGAAGCACGAGCGAGAGAGTTCGATTTGCTCGCCGCACGATGGACTCCTCGGGCATCTGGGCGTTCTACTACATCCAGGGAGAGGACGGCGAGGACCGCTCCCACCCAAACGCGTTCAAGATCCCTGCCGCTACCGACGTGACGCTCGCGGACGTGCTGTGCCACTTCCCCCTCAAGGACCCGGCGCAGTTCCACTTTCGCTTCCGCATCAATGTCGCATCCAAAACCGGCGGGGGAAACACGTTCTTCTGGCTGGATATCACGAATCCCTCGCAGAAAATACCGCTCGTGAACGGCCGCGTCATCTGCAAGCTGCTGCGGCTTGTGCGGCCCGCGAAGGTCGGACTCATTTTCAAGCGCAAACCGGTGCTCAAGTGGGCCAACGACGCCAAGCCCCGCAACAGTCTCAGCTCCACGGACGCCCACGGCAGCGCGAAAACGACAGTGCAGCCGCTTGCCCGTCAGCAGAGCGGCAGCGAGGTTCCTTTTCATCGCTCGTCGTCATCCCCCGCTTTCGAAAAGGATCGCCCAGCAAAGTACTCGGACAGCAATGGTAATCCCTCCAAGCCAAGCTCAGGAAACTCGTCTAGAACCAACTCCGGGTCGCAGGCCAAAGTTGAGCAGACAGCTCCAGCAGAGAGCTTCGAAGATTTCTTGTCGGGAGGCGGACAGCCGTCGTCGTCCCAATCCGCGCAGAAACCGCCAGTGAACCTAATGAACGACAGCGGATGGAACGACGCACCGACGACTTCGCAAAACCCAAAGTCCGACTTCTTGAGCTCCATGGACCCCCTCGCGCAAGTGAATAACGCTTCGAGCAATCGGCCAGCTGCCTCTAGTGCGCCAACAGAGCAGCCCAAATTCGACGACGACAATGGGCAAACCGTTGGCCCTGTGACGATGGCAGAGATGAAGAAATATACCGCATCGACATCAGATGGATCCAACGTGTACAATCCAAAATTTATTGACAAGTCTACAAAATCCGACCACGTGCGCCGAGCCATGGAAGAGCGTGAGCGTCAAGTGCAAATGGACGTGGAGAAGGCTCGAGAAGACCTGCGCCAGCGTGAAGAAGCGGCGCGAAACATGAATGCGATGAAGGAAAACGCTGCGTTAGTACTTGGTCCAAAGCTGAAGGCGTGGGCGGAAGACAATGGACGCACGAAGAATATTAGAACGCTGCTTTCGACGATGCATCAAGTGATGTGGGATGGATCCAAGTGGACAGAGGTCAACATGGGCAAACTGTTGCAACCCGCAGATGTGAAGAAGAACTACCGTAAGGCGATGATCGTTGTGCATCCAGATAAAAGCGGAGGTCGCAGTGCGGAGCAACTGCTCATTGCTGAGCGCGTCTTTGCGGCAGTCAACACGGCGTGGGACGAATTTATCAAAACGAATCCGTGCTAATAAAACGAATCCGAACAAGCTCTGCACACCCACTGTACGCGAAGGGCCGAGTTGACAACAAGCAAGCTTTATGCAAATAATCCAATAAATGCACATCGTACACACAGCTAGTGAACTTGTCCCTCCATCGTTTGTATTTTGTGTTTCGCGTGCAATCACTTCTCTGCGCGGTCAGCTCAAGTTTATACAACTGAATAAAAGGAAACCACTGTCCACTCTACTTGACGAGAGCGTGGTTCTTCCAGTACTCCACCGACTTGAGGTACTCGTCTCGGTTCAAAGGCACGCCAGAGCCACCTTCTTCCTTACCCAACGCATTGCGCATGACCGTAACTGGGTTCATTGGCAATTCGTAGTCCACGTCTTGCGCCTTGACAGAGATAATCCCCCATGGTGCGTCGTCCTGCTCTTCGAGATTTGGATTCCCCGTGGCCTCGTTCTCCTTGCGAATCTGCTCACGGCTATAGAGAATCACATCGAGGTACTTGGCAACCAACGGCGTCACACTATGCGAAGGGAACCAGCGGACAAGCCTGGTATAGAAGCAACAACAACAAAAACCTTGTGAGATATGCACATCAGAGTAAATTTTGAAAGGAGTGGAGACGTACACTGGCAATTCGTTCGAAGCACGCGCTTCATAGTCCGATTGCAAAAGGCGCGAGTTCGATGGCGTGATCTTGACCACATTCAGACGCGTGTCCGTAAAGTTCTCAATAAACAAGTGCTTGCAGAATGGCGCGTAACTGGTGGTATGCACAGAAACACAAGTGCGAGTGAGCGGCCAATGTATGAACAGAGCGACGCCACTTCAACTTACCCGTCGACCAATTCTTTATTTCTGGCCAGATAGATCTCATTGATCTTCTTTTCGAACTCGACCTTATCGTACTTGATCTGCGTGCCCAGGTACTGTGGGTCGTCGAACTGACGCAAGCAGAAGCGGTCTGCAGATCATGGGAAGTGAAAAGGCAACAGTGGCAGCGCAATGAGTATCTATCCTCTCATACATGCAGGGGGTGAAGGAGCTGCACACGCGAACACAGCACTTACCTAACACAAGCTCGTGTGGAGGGCGAGGCTCGGCGGCATCGACGGTGCTGTCGGCGGCCTTCTGCATCTTGCTCGCGATCAAGTTGGTCAGTCCGCGAGTAGTGCTGGATCGTGTGGTCGGTGCGAGTTTGTGGAGGCGCGCGAGCAGCATGTGGCTTGTGGAGAGGCGGCTGCAGCGAGAGGCGGGGAAGAAGGGAAGTGGTGCTTAGTGCACAGGCGTTCGTCTTCTTCGGCTCTCGGTCGTGGCTGGGGGGTTCTGGAGCTCCTGACCAAAGGGACCACCACCTAATGATGCAAACAGCTCCAATACCTCTCGAAGACGATCATACAGGTCCGAATCGAAAAGGAAAGGGCTCGAAAAGACTTCGTCTGTTTAAGTATTGAGCCAGGGTTATTGCAAGTTAAAGCGGCGAGCGGCTGAACTTTGGCAGATTACAACAGTACAGTGTTATCAGATTTGAGTCTTGGCGTCAATCGGAAAACGCACAAAATGGCTCTCTAGAGCCACCAGCACATTATTGCTCACGAATTATGTTCACGTAAGAAGTTATAGAGCGCTGCCCTCAGGTGCGTGAGCCTGCGTTGCGACAAGAGTCTCCAGGAGGTTCATGATACTGTCGAGTTGTTTCTGCTGCGCTTGCAATTGCTGTTGTAGGTCGTTCTGAACAAAAACATAAAGTCAGTAACGAATCACAGACAAGCCACAGGGTTAAAACCAAATGAACAAAATACCTGTTTCGCTACCATGCCGTCCATTTTTTGGTGAAACTGGTTCAGCTTCTTCATGGTCGCGATTCTCGGAGAGAGTCTTCGAAAAGATGAGTTGCTCGTAGGTGGCGGAGAGCTCGGTACCTGGATTCGCAGAGATTCACCTTGTCCAGTTTCGGGAAACACTTGGCTTGACGGAGCGCTCGAAAAATCATAAGCCTCCATAAATGCGAGGTTATACGCCTCTTCTTCTTCACTGCGCTGCTTCTCGAGCATCACTTCAATGAACCCACTGCCCAACACTGCGCCAGGGATCGTAAACAAAATGATGCCACACATTGCCAGCACGGATCCGAAAAAGCGGCCCATATTTGTTACCGGCACGATGTCGCCGTAGCCGAGCGACGTGACGGTCTCAATAGCCCACCACGCGCACACACCAACGCTTGAAAAAACTTCTGGCTGTGCGTTATTCTCCAAGAAGAAGACCGTCGTCGACGACGTCAGCACGACGACAGCGGTGAGATAGGTCACCACGAGAAACTCCTCTTTCTTGCGAGCAAAGATCTCGCGGAGGTTCTTCAAAGCGTTGTACGAACGCTCAAGCCGCAAGAACGACACGATACGAAGCAATCGGAGACTTCGAATGACCACACCTCGATATGACGGAACAAGCCTGATGCGCGATTCATGAATGCACAAACGACAACGTTAGGTGAAGACGAAAATCAAGCGGTGACATCGAATTCGTACATGAACTCGAAACAAATCTCCAAATAAAATGGGAGCAATGCGATCAAATCAAGAAGAGAGAGCGGCTGAATCATCCACTTGAGTCTGTTCCGACACGTAGACATCGTCCAGTTTAGCCACATCGCAACGGACTTGATAAAAAGAAAGCGATTCTCCGACCTGCCGATGATGGCGCCTTGGTATCGTTCGTCTTCCACACACGACCAGAGCCGCAGAGCATATTCGATCGAGAATACGATCGTCGACGTGAGTAAAAACACTCCGTACCAGTCAGATCGATTTGCTGTATCCGACGAACGTGGAGCGAACGACGATAAGACCAATTAATACCAGCAACCAGTCGAGGACGAGCATCGATGGCACGAAACTTACATGGCTTAGACGAGTCCAACACCGCGGAGGAATCGGAGATTGCGACCACGACATTGAGCAGAATCAGCACGAGGATGCAGCATTCGAGCACGTAGGACGCGAATTGGAGCCCCGAGCTGTGCGGAATCGACGAGCGGAAGCGCAGCACCGTCCAGATATCCTGCCGCAGGGACGTCTCGTCAACGGAGAGCGCGCGAAGGCGACGGCGAGGATTCCCGGGCGAGATGTTCCGCGGCGTGAGCGCGAGCAGCTTGGCGAGCTCGCCTTTCTGCAAGTTGTTGCGCGGCGTCCTACTGCTCGCCATGATGCAGGCGGCTGCTGTGCGCTCTGACAAAGATGGGGGTCGGATTGTGCGCTCGTTCAATGACCTGCGACCGGTCAGAGAATCCCACAGTTGATGCTGGGCTCAGCTTTAAAAAGGGAAGCGTAGCAGATGTTAAGAGGTTTTCCCTATTTCTACTTTGTCCCCACCAAAACACCCTTTCGAAGCATTGCTTACATACTCTTTTTCACGCCGCAGATGCGCGTGCTTGGCGAAGGTGTCGGTGCCGGCACGCTCATTGGACTCGCCGCCGGAACATTGGCGTCCGCATCAGCTTCATCGCCAACATCGGAGCCGTTGGATGAAGTGGAGCTGCTTGCTGGTTTTTTTGCGATCGCACTTGGAGCAGGTGACTTCGTTGTCGCTGGAGATGGCGCAGATGTTTCACCAACGGCACCAGAAGGGTCGAGGGAGTACACAAGAGTGCCGAAGCCAAGCTGGTCATAGCCCCCGCTGTTTGGGCCGTAGTTGCCACCTCCTCCTTCAGGGCGAACTTTCTTCGCAAACGCTTCGACGTACGGTGCGCTGAATCCTTTCTTCACGACATAATGGTTGTACAGAAGCTCCCAGGCAGGGCGCACAGTGCCTCGACCATTTCCCGAAATCACGGTTTGCGTCACGTCGCTGTTTTTGTAGGTCGTGTAATTCACATCGTGCCCAAGATTGTACTTCGCCACGTACTCGGCGCCTTTCAGGACGCGGTTGTCGTCGTACGCAAACAGATCGCAGCCCTGGTTGTACGCCATTTGGACGAAAGTGCCCATAAGCGACATCACCAAAGTGCTGTGTCCCTGGTCGCGCCCACTCTCCTGGACTTGGCCAAGACCGTCGAGATAAAGTTTCCATATGGTATGCTTGATCGCGCCATTACCTGCCCCGTGCATGAAGTAGTTTACTGCTTCGTCATAGATGTCCGCTCGATCTGCAAGAATGCCAATTGAAATCATCGATGCCATATTGGCGAGATCCCAGTTTGCCCAGTAGTGGTCAATCTTCGCGTCGTTGTGACGGACGAGGAAGTCGTGATTCATCGAATAGAACACCTTGAGCATCATTGACGCAAATGCCTTGAAGTCGACAGCGGCCCAACTTTTGTAGTCACGCATGATCTCGGCCGCATTCGCCAGTTGGTACCCGTAAATCCCTGATGCCAGAAACCGGTCGGATGTACCCCCGATACCTGTCAGTGTTGTCGCCCACGCGTTTAGAATTGCGACTGCGTTGTCTGCGAAAGTACTTTCGCTTGTGATTTTCCACCGAAGCGCAAGCGCGTAGGCCGCAGCCGCATCGTTGTACAGGCGGACGTAGTTCTCCTTGTTGGTGCCGTCGAACCCCCGATAGACAGTGACTTGAGCGTTTGGCTTGTACTTGAGCGACGAGTGCGAGTTATTGGTGAGCATCTCGAAGCCACTTTTCCAGGGCTCGAGACCTGCTCCCACTTGCTTCTTCATGAACGCCAGGTCGCTTGCAGAGTGCAGCATGCCTGGATGCTGGAACACTGCCGAGTTGTTCCCCATCGCGCAAGAGGCGCTCACTCGAGAGACTCCGAGCGCAGCTGTAATCGTGACCCCCACAAGTGTCAGCAGACGGCACCTTTGCATCTTTGCAGCAGTGTATGTATGCAGGTGGCTCAAGTTGACGAAAGCGGACAAATTCCAAAATGGCGCTGACTACTCACCAGTGCAGAGCGAGCAACACGGGCTTCAAGATGAGGATTATTCCAGCTATGGAGCATCCCTGATGTTCCAGCACTGCAACCGAATCCTGCAACTGAGCGACCCGATCGGAAAGCCTGTGTTCGAAGGAAGCACATGGTGCTCCCGCAACATCAGGTTCAACGTTTTGCCGAACAATATGCCTCCTGTTTACAAGCATCCGAACCCTTACTCTAATGTGGCCAACACTAAATGCATTACGTGAAGAATTCATCAACCAGTACAGCTCAAGTTCTGCAAGACTGGCATTTTTCACTGGCCCTGCTAATTTGGTACATTGACACGGGATTACATCACCCTCGTCCTCTCGCCATTGAAACGTACTTGTACGACAACGGCTCTCGTCCACCACCTTGTCCCAAGAGTCCAAACACGTTGATTGCGCTGTGATGACATGGTGTTCCGCCCACTTTTTTTGCTGGGAAACTCCTGCGTGTGGTAGAATATGTTCGATTGGATGCTTGGTTGGTGTACAGTGGTAAAAATACACAGGAGCACGAGTGAGCACTTGAGTTGCTGACACTCTCTCTCTCGTGACTCTGGGCTTCGTCTTGACGTTGTTTGGCGTCTCGCACAGACACGATAATTCCGTACTTGCCGTCAGGATTGTGTTCTACGAGTGTATGTACAGTATCGTATACTGCAAGTGATGGTCAAGCGTCCTCCCATCAGCACAGCAATTCGCAGAATGTTACAGGCAAGTCCGTATCACCAGAACAAGCACAGAGGTTCCAGGGCAAAAAGCGTTCTCGGAGGAAACGAAGCGCTTTTGCCCAACTTTCCACTGGGCCAACAACCCGTGGACTCTCGACAGCAACGGACAATAGCTGGACGCAAAGCGACGGTCTTTCCTCCAGGACTGCGCAATCGGTCAGCTGGAGATAAGGCGCCATACAGAACGTGAGTTCTCGTGTCGCCCACCGGGACCAACAACCGACTGGAACGTGGCTAAGCTGAGGGCATGGGTCCGGTGCTTCCTCAGTATCATCGCTTGCTCTCCTCAGCTGCAAGAAACGAACGCGAGCTTCCTCAGCTACAGACACGAGCTCTGGAGTGGCCCAACACTGCTCAATACCTACGAGTGGGAAATGGACGGTCACGGTAATGCTACGGGCAGAGCAAAAACTCCCCAAGGAGAGCTGA
>JAADVP010000791.1:0-14577 GCA_023335675.1 Globisporangium solare
CATTGTTCTTTCCTTTCAGTTGTTCTTAATGTCGGTACACCATGCGAATGTACTGACAATAAGTCCGCTTCACTTTCCTTTTGTCGTCGGAAAAATGCATTTACCCAACATCGAAGTCTGGCGATAGACGCTCCCCACAGATGCCGACTTTTCTGTTTGCCAGAACAGGCATCAACTACGGCTCTTCTCGCTTTTCAGCATGTGCCGCTGCGTCGCAGTCCTTGTGCGATGTAAACTCGGATGCAGAGTTTTTTTGTCCCTTTGTAAGCTCATTCCGCATTTTCAGTGATTCGTGCATTCGACGTAGAAAACAAAATGAGCTGCTCATTCACCCCTCCGTCTTCTTATCCGTGGCCTCAAGGAGTTAATCTGTAACGAAAAGCTTCTGAGATTCCTGGTAAGTTAGTGCTCAGGGATTCGCATCGTCTCACTCATTGGTGCAGTTGGCATCGCTGTGTTGATCGTCACAGAGGCTGCACTCGATATCAATGTCGATCCCGGAATCTGAGCTGCCCCCGAAATCGACATTACAGTGCTTTTGGCAAAAGTGCCGTTCGCTGAAGTCAGCTGGGCAGTAGGATTGGCTGGCGATGGAATCGAAGTGTTCGTTTGACTCGACATTGCTTTTTCCCAAATGCGTCGACGCACACACTCGCGATTGTAGCGATCAAGGTCGTCCAGTGCTAGTTGTTCGCATTTGCTGCGTACGCTCGCCGATGCGGTTGCAAACAATTGCTGCAGCATAGTCACGTCTCTCGATACGCTGCTGCTGTCGGTAATCGTCGGCTGTTGCGCTACTTGTGGTGGTGCATCTACGACTGACGCAGGGTTCTCCTCGTACATGCGTGCAAAGAAGTGGAACGCATCGCGCGGCGGAGATGCTTGTGGCGGTGGCGTTGATGGCGGTACGTATGGAGCTCGTGGCGTTGACGCACTAGCGTTTGCCGTCCCTGCAGAAGTCGGCGCTTTCGTTGGCTTTGGTTTCTTTTGCTGCTCGGATGTCTCTTTTGATTTTGCGTCGGTGCTTTTACGGCCTCTCTTTTTCTTGGGTTTCTCTTCTGTTGCATCTTCAGCTAGAGTCGCTGACATTGCGGCCCCAGCTGCTGCTACTGCTGCCATTCCGCCATCTGCAGCTTTGGGATCGGCTAGTGCATCCGCTTTTCTCTTCAAGAAGGTGCCAGCCACGAACGTCAACGGGAGCATCTCCTTCAGTTGGAACGGCTTTTGCCAGCCTTCGGGAGTTCCGGTTGGTAGCTCATACACGGGATACAAGCGAAGACGAGCTGACGGATCGTGTGGAGAAGCACGGAAATATTGGGATGAAGCGTTGTCCACAGCTTGGGTAGAGGCCTTGACGACGTCACCACTCGCATCTGCGCCACTTTTCTCTTTCGTTTTGTCCTCTGAAGCGAAGTTCGTCTCGTTAGATTGTGCTTTCTCCTCCGGCGATATCGGTCCATTGAAAACCACTTGTGGCTCGGTTGCCTCGCTCGCGTCGGCTTCTTTTGTCGTTGTGTCCGAAGCAATGCCTTCATCCTCGCGCGCATCATCGTTCTCTGGCAACTCCATCATAGCCGGAATCCCCACGAGGTTCGGCCGATTCTGTTTGTGTTTTTCATTGATCACGTCGACTGGGATGTCGTAGTCGTCATCGTCCGACGCGGGCAAGAGCTCCTCGTCGGTGCCATCTCTCCCGTGCACCGACTCCTGGGTTTTACATTTTCTCGTCGATGCCGGCTGCTCCGCGTACGCGAGAAACTTCCACAGCTCCTGCGCATCTCGCGGACGAATCGACAAGCGATGCAGCGTCAGCAACTTCTGCGCAATGCGGTCCCACGCGATATGAGCTACACATACGCTTGACGCCGTCAGAACCACTCTATCTCACCCATATACGCAAACAAAAGGCAACGCACGAGGCACCGACCTGGCGAGAAGTCGCTCTCCAGTACGCCTGGGAGCGTCGAGTTCTCCTTGACTTGCTGGAAAATCACTTCGCAGAGCAGTGTGCACTCGCGCGCCGTGTACTTGCCGAGCGCCTTTTGCATCTGCGTGCGCACGCTGACGTCGGCATTGCCCATGGGCGTCACCCCCGTCGACGACGAAGGCAACACGCCGCCAAAGCCGTTGTCGTTCGCGTCCATGCTGGCGTGGCGGCCTGCAGGCCGACGCCGTCGATTCGCCGACGACGGTGCCGCAAACGTCGAACCCGACGCCAAGGGCGACATGGGCGCGGCGCTGTCGCTGTCTGCATGGCTCTGCGGGCGTCGCCGCTTGTTGATCCGGTCCTCGATCGCCTTGGCGCGTGCAGTGCGTTCTTCTTCCTCGCTCTTCAGCGCTTCTTTCTGCTCTTCTGCAGCAGAAGCAACGGCTGGTAGCGCAGCACCCGTGTCCGCATTTTCGCTCGGCTTCGCGGCTTCTGCTGCAGCATGCGGCGGTGGCTCCGCCACGGACGCGTACGTCGACTTGACCTGGCGGCGCGAGCGGCGCGTCGCGGGCGTCGCGTCGTCGCCTGTCGCCTGCGGCGGATCTGCAGCCGGCTCTGATGTGTTCGCGGCGTTCTCTCCGCGTCGCGCCGAGCGCCGCAGCGCGCCTTCTTCGGCCATTTTGGTGGCTTTTTTTTTGAATAGCGTGCGTTGGATGGGGGAAGCGCAAAACCTCGCGCGCTCGCAATGATGGCTATTATCTATCACCTACTAGTTGACTATAAACCTGTTTATGTAGAATACCGGTACAAACTGTTTTTGTGCATAAGCGCCAATATCTCCTTTATTCCTCAGATAAATCTCTTTATGATGATATACTCAATCTACAAGGCGAAGGCAACCCTTAGAGCCCACTAAAGTTCATTCCTAGCTGACCATGAGCGACGACATAGCGGCGAGCGTGATCCGCTGCGTGCTGCGTGACCTCAAGGCACGCACAGACCACGACGTGACGGACGCGCACGGCCAGATGCTCGCGGCGCTCTCGGCCGAGCAGCTGACGCTCTTCCAGAGCGCGAGCGCGCTCGTGCACCGCGGCGCCGTCAAGAAGATCACAGCGCTGCCGTCGCGCCGCAGCTTTTTCCGCGTCGAGTCGCTCAGCCGGTACCACAAGCAGCAGCAGCACGTAGACGAGTCCTCGATCTACGGACTCGACGCCAGCTCCATGCTCTCGCAGCCGCTCGACACGAGCAACAGCCCGAGCTACTACAACGTGCTGCCGGACCACTACTGCTCCTGCCAGGCGTTCCACGAGAGCGTGGTTCATTGCCCCACCGCCATGGTAGTACTGCGTCGAGCCGATACGCTAGCGCTCTTGTATGCCGGCGTGGTCTTCTAATCGTGTGTGTGTGTTGTATTGTGTGTGCAGTGCAAGCACTTGATCGCCGTGGGGCTCGCGGACGCGACGAACCAGCTTGTGGAGCTCACGATCCAGGACACGGACTTTACCACGATGCTCTGCGCGCAGCTCCCTCCTGAGTCCCATCTGGACGAGCAGCAGTAAGCATCGATAAAAAAAAAGGATGCTTCAGTATCAGTATTTCTATGGAGAACAAGACGCTGGAGTTTCGCATTTCAGTGGGGCGAAACGAATGCCGTCGGCTCGGAGTGCGACGGTTTGTGCACAAGCGGCGGCTCGCTTTATTGCTCTCTTCTCCACTTTCTATAAGGCGTAGACTAAGCACGCAAGGCAGATACACACACACAAGAGAGAGATCTACGACAGAGCACAAAGAGCAAACAATGGTAAGCAGCAGCACTTTCTCCCTCCAGCTTCTCTTTGTTCACACGGAGACTTGCAGGCTGACGGTGTGGTCTATGCTTGCAGATTCGCTTCTTTATGCTGCAGAACCGCCAGGGCAAGACGCGGCTGTCCAAGTGGTACGTGCCGCCGCCGGATGACCAGGACAAGGCGCGGCTCGAGGCCGAGATCCACCGCCTCGTCGTCGGCCGCGACGCCAAGCACACCAATTTCATCGAGTTCCGCTCGTACAAGATCATCTACCACCGGTACGCGGGGCTCTTTTTCATTCTGGGCGTCGACGTGATCGCGAACGAGTTCCTGTGTCTCGAGACGATCCACTTGTTCGTCGAGCTGCTCGACCAGCAGTTCTCGAACGTCTGCGAGCTCGACATCGTGTTCAACTTTAACAAGGTGTGTCCATTTCGAATCACTGATGGAAGAGAAAGCCCCCAGCAGAGTGCTGATACAACTGGATGATTTTATATGCAGGTGTACTCGATGCTGGACGAGTACATACTCGGCGGCGAAGTCCAAGAGACCTCGAAGCGCGAGATGCTCGAGCAGATCCGCGAATTAGAGAAACTCGAGTAAAGAAAGGATGAGAAACGAACCACAGAAGGTTCCAGTCTAACGCAGCAAAGAGGAAGGAGAAAAGTGTATATGAGCTGAAGAAACACAGCGCCCTTTCAACGGAATGCCATCAAGTGTGTTCTCCTGCATGCTATCATGATTTTTCATTTCTATTTGCTAACCTGTGTATATATCACAATGCCTAGGCTAAACGGTTGCACTAGATACCGTATCCTCGATCGTCGCGGACTCTGCAACAGGCTCTGCTTCTACCTGCTGCTACTGCTTTTCATGTGACTGCTGCTCACACTCTCTGATAAAGAACTGGTTGGTCACCAGGTGCCGCACGATCTGGAGCATGCGTTCCTGCTCGACGTGGATATCGCGTTTGAGCAACTTGCGCAGCAGCGAGCCCTGCTCGGCCTTCCACGTGGCTTCGAGCGCCTTGTCGCGCTTTGTGTTTGCTGATTGCGTCGTCTGCTGCTGCAGAATGTGCGCGTCGTGGCTGAACAAGCACGCATCGCCCTTGGTGCACGTCCCCTTTTGCACCATGCTGCGGCACGGGAACGCCTTGTGGTCGTGACTGAATCTGCACTTGTCTCCGTACCGGCAACTGTTCTGCATAAACTTGCGGCACAGCACGAGACGGCGCTGCTTCTTGGTCGATGGCTCAGCCACTGAGGAAGATGGCGACGGCGTCAAATCAGCACCAACAATCGCAGGATGGCTGTCCACTTCCATCGTCGTTGCGCTTGATGCATCAAGGTCTCCATCGTCATTTCCTGGGTTACCAGCCATCTCGACAAGCTCCTCTTCGTCGATCTCTCCATCCTCCAAGTCCTCGTCGTCTGCCAGCGAACTCGCAGCGAGTTTGCGCTTCTTGGACACCGACTCGCGTCCATCCTGGTCAGCTACTGCTGCCTGCGAAGCTGCTGTTACCGTAGCGACCTGGCCGCCTGCTTCTCTCTCTGTGTCTGTCTTTTGCTTCGTTGCAGATGGCCACTTTTTGCGTCGATCAGCGCGCCATTTCGTGATATCTTCGGGCGAATTGCCGACCAGAACCATAAACTTTTGGCCCTCGACATCGATCTCCTTGAGCCCTTGGCCGGCATACTGGCCATGCGCGGTCTGAAAATGCGCACCGACGACGCGCTTCGACGCAGAGAAATCGCAATCAGGCGCGTGACACGACACGTGGGTCTTGAGATGCGCGTCGTATTGCGATTCCATCGTAAACGACTTCTCACACGTCTCGCAGCGCCACGCAGGCTTTGCTGCGGTCTCTCCAGCAGGAGGAAGCGGTTCCGACAACGGGGCGCCATACCGCTGAGGCAATGGCGGCGGCCCTGGCTGCTGGTAGCTCGAACGGCCCGAGTCGCCATTCTCGCTGTCTACACCGTGCTCGCGGGGACGAGGATGAGCCGGTTGGCCCGGGAGCGGCGGCTGAGGCTGGGGATGAGCGTAAGGCGTCTGGTAATTGCTCTGCTGCTGCTGTGGTCGACCTGCAGGGCAAAACTGGATCCAGTGGCCTGGTTGACCGCACTTGTGACAGCAATATGTTGGCGGAGGCAGTCGCGATTGCTGCTGTTGCTGCTGTGGAGGAGGGTGTGATCGCGGAAGCGGAGGCTGGAAGTGGGATGCTGGCCGTGGCGCGGCTGCTGCTGATGCGTACGGAGATGGCTGCACGTAGGAGGGCGGCTGAGCGTGATACTGGTGCTGCGGATGGTAGCTTGCAGGCTGTTGACCGTAGCTACCAGCAGCTGCAGACGGGAGCTGAGGCTGTGCAGTTGGCAGTGGAGGCTGCGGTGGTGGCTGATGGTGATATGGAGCTGGTGCCATCGGCGGATTGCTTGGTGGGTATCCGGGTGCAGCTACCTGAGGCTGGTGGTACTGCTGTTGCTGTGGTGACTGCTGCTGCTGCTGGGAGCCCACTGGCATGTACGCTTGCTGCCGCGAGTACAATGCGTTGCTGTAGTTTGACTGCGGCTGGGATGGCAGCACTGGTTGTGGCGCAAACGAAGGCTGCAGATCCACTTTGACTAGAGACGCTGGCAACAGCGGCGCCGGCTGAGGTGGCAATGGTGGAGCAGACGTCGTATTGCTTGCTAACAGCTCTGGTTTAGCCTCAACACCATTATCGCTTGGTGGTGCTGGTTGACTCGGCAAGGGCGGTTCTGGCTTCGTTTGCGCATATGACGCTGATATACCGTCAGCACTGTGATCGTGCGGCGGTGGCGGCTGCGCTATTGGTGGACTAGGCATTAGTGGCTCTGCTCTCACTTGCGCATATTGAGGTGGATGAGGCTGAGGAGGCGCGGCGTGCTGCTGCGGCTGGAATGGCGGATATGCGCTGCTCTGCTGCCCTCTTTGCTGCTGCGCATACACCGGCTGCTGATGCACGTACGGCTGCTGGTACATTTGCTGCGGCGCGTACGGCTGTGGAGGTCTGCTTTGCGCATACGCGGCGCCATCTCCAGCTGGAGGAAACGGCGGCTGTGATGGCTGTGGGTAGTACACTCCTTCATTCGTCCGAGCACCAGCGCTCAGGTAGCCGCGAGCTCCATACTCCTCAAACGCTGGCTGTCGGTGCTGCTGCTCGTAATGCTGGGACTGGTGCTGGAAGCCGCCGCGACCGCCACCTCGTCCACCGCCACGTCCGCGTCCTCCTCGGCCACCGCGCCCACCGCTACGACCACGGCCGCGGCCGCGGAACGAGCCTCCATGCTGCTGCTGCTGGTACTGCGCCTGCTGCTCCATGATGGCGCTCGGGAGCTCTACGCGCGCGCAGGGCAAATGGGCACCAATCCACGAGCCCAAACGGCGCTGCCATTGCTCGCGTTGGGTGGACGTCGGAGGGGCTTCTATTGGGGATGCGCGAGCTGCAGTTTGGTTGGATGGTTGGGATCGTACTTTATCGGAGATAATGATATACAATATATTGATTGATTGCAGTTGTTGAAATCAAGTGTACAAGAATTGTATTTTGTCTGGAACTACAACTATGGCAGCGTCAATAGTGAGTTATCAACAATTGCGCTCCACATGTTTGAAGCACTGCGACCAAAGCCACATGTAGTTGTGAGTTGGGTTGGGTGCTTGGTGCAGAGTTGACTTCAATCATTGACGCTGCATAATGTGCCCATGTTGCTCATCCGAATATGAGGATCTCAGGGTACAGTGGATCAGCTGAACTGAGCTGCAATTCAACTTTTTTGCCGGCTCGACCACTGACACGGACCACGATCAGCTACAGCGTGACAAGTGCTAAGGTTCGTGTCGAAAATCTCTCATGGCAGGGACACTTCTATCATTTACGAACCAGCTACTCTGTCGCTAATCGTCCATTTAGAGCTGCTTCCATTTGGTGCACGTACGACATGTTGTTCCATCTCAAATACAGCTATTGAGTGGTTATCGCCGAGCACGCACGATGCAAAACTGCGATCTGCGATTTCGCCCACTTGCGTCACACAAGCAAAGACCAGCAGAAAAAAACCGGCTGAATGCAAGATGCAACGGGTGCACAGATTGAATAAAGACGCATGAGGAGGTTGCAGTAGATCCGGTCAGGCAGACTGGTTTTAATCAACAGGGTGTTGAGATAGGGAGCAATGTTTCCATGGAATTGGCGGCATCGTGTTGCTTCTTTCCGCGTAATTGTCTGTCTCCCGCATTCGCTCGCTCCATGGCACTTCAGCACCGTCTTCACGCTCTTTTTCTTTTCACGCACAACGGCAGTTCGAACTCTTTTCAAAGTCTTTTGCATCGAGGCGACTCGAAGTTGCAGCGGAGTCCAGACAATGGCGCTGCTCGTTATTAGCGAGATGCCGCTAACTCAACGTCTTCCCACCGCTCATCGTCACCCATTGTCCCACCCTTAAATGACGTTTCCAACCAGCTCCTGGTCTGCAGCTCGTCAAATGCAACGACATGCTCATGTTGATCGAATAGTCATTATTATATGCACGTGGATATTGTTGGTCTCCAAAAATTCAAGTTGGAAAATTATGCCGTTGCACAAAAGTTCCAAGAAGCGGTTAGCGTTCGCAGCATAAACAAGCCCAAAAAAGTATCTTTTTTTCTCCTATTTATGCACCACAGCGCGACGAAAATCGCGAAAGGCTGGATCAACATGGATACTCTCAAGCACGCGTTCAAGTTTGCATTTTTCAAGTGAAGGATGTTCGTTCTTCGCGTTGTTATAGTAGTTTCATGCGGTGGTGACGAAGTTTTGGAAAGCCTCGAGCGAGATGCAGCAGCCTGCTGCAAGACACCGACTCAAAAGAAAAAGAGAGGGAGGGTGGGTCACCCAGCTGGATGAGCCAACCGTGCTGACCACAACAGATCCCAGAGACAGCTTGTTAAAAAGCAGCGTTCTGTTAATTTCGACATTGAGATCCTCGCTCCTATGTTTTCTCCACAGTGCAAGTTGCGAAGTGCACTTAACTCCACATGCCGTGTAAAGTCCTCAGTGCTTAAAAGGATACTGTAAAGTGCGCCTTTCCAACGTGAGCAACGACACAATTGCTTGCTGAATAAGGGGAAATACCCTAGAACCGCACTTTGCTTACACACTGCTCGAGCCAATATGTCAAAAGTTACCCTTATTTTAGGGTAAAAGCACTGACCCAAACGCCTCGTTTAGTGATTGTGCTGGCAAATATCATAGCTACACATGTAAAAGCGGGTCAATGGGGCTCCTCACCAGCGGATCCGCACCACCCGTCCATCCGCGTGCGAAAATGCCAAGCGCAATCAATAGAACCTCCCAAAAAATTCCATATCCGCTTTCTTCTCCACTCACTGTGCGTAGGTAGTGGACAAAGCGACAGCCAGCGTCTCGAAAGCACTCGAGCGCGGGGCCATCCTCAACAAAGAAAGGGTGCCGCACCGATGAGCTTTTTTGTCGCGCTTCCTTTCTCATGGCCAGCGAGCGAGAGCTTGACTGACTGACTCACTCACTGCCCTCCGACGTGTTGCCGCTTTTGTGTGAACCCCACCTCAACGAATTTGGCGCTGCTCGCGCCATCCAATCACGCGGCCTCCAGATACATACATTTATTTACTTCTGCCTCCCGCCTCCTCCTCGCGCACTTTCGCTTCCCTCGCTCGAGGCCGTGTTTCGGGTGTTGTTTGATGCTGAGGTCCATCTGACGAGGGCCAACCAGTCAACCAAACGAACCAACCAGCAGTTCTTTCGTCATCCATCCGTGTTTGCGCTTCGCGCTCGGCTCACAGATCCTATCGCAATTGCGTCCGTTGTTCGTGTAAATCCGAGTTGACGCAAAGTCTCGCATTGCGTGTCATCACGTTGCAACTCGTCGTGGCTGTAAAAACCACCGAGTGATCTAATTGAAGTAGGCAGCTCGAGTCCGACGGAGATCAAGCAGCGTCGCGCCGAGGAAGCACGTGTTTAGCTGTTCTTTTGCCAGGTGGTGCGCGGGGCCGACGGACATTCACCCGCGGATCTGGTAATTTAAGGAAGCGTGACGTGAGTCACACCACAAGTGGTCAGTGCGCGTCGTGTGTACACACGCCAGTCACTCGAAAAGTGGTCAGAAGGAGCCCGTGAGCGGAGAACAGAGGGGATCCATCCGTGTTTGCTGTCGCCGCATCGCCATTACCAGACGCAGTCGTCGCGAGGGAAAAGAAGAGGGACTGGCACCCTCTTGGCCACTACAGCGACGACCACGTGCTCGTCGTCCGATCACCACCACTCTCTTCTTCCCACCTGCACCAATTATTTTTTTAATGGAGTCCCGCGAACATCACCAACGCCAGTCTTCGTGGTGGATCTCCAGCAACAGCAGTGCAGCACGAACGCCAGGTACAGACGCCAGAGAGGAGACCACCGGGTACGTCTCACCCGCAGAGAGCAAGGCGAGTCAGGAAGAGAACTGGGGCGCATTGAGCAATTTGCGCGTCGCACCCGAGTATCCGCCGCGCTACAACGAGCATCTGCAGCAGTACTCGAAGCAGCAGGGCGATGGCGACAGCAACGACGACGACGACGACGAGGAATCCAAAGCGGCCGCGCAGCACGACAGCAACGCGACTATGCTCGACGACCGCGTGAGCAAGTCGTCGCTGAGCTTCATCCTTGACGATTACATCAATGAGAGCTCTGCGGCATCGTCCGTTTTCTCCGGTAAGGAAAAAGCAAAATGCATAATGCACCAAATGCGCTATACCGAAAGATTTGCGCGCCGCATCCTCCACCACTGTGTCTCCATTGGCGGTTCGAAAGTAAATGAAAAATGTGCGGCCGAGAATGCCACGCAGTCAGAGCGAACCCGGATCTGAACCTATGATGAGTCATTTCGGGTGGTGGAGTGAGTGGCGACGAGACCAAAAACAAATAAGAGAGAAAGTGGTCCCTCTACGAAACAGAGCACGTGTCCTGTGGACGAGCGCTTAACTGACGAATTTGGATCGTTTGTGCCACTCTTGCGTGCATGTGAATGCGGTATCGTGCTGTAGACAGCGACTATGAGGCGCCTTCTTCGTCGGCGTCCCACCAGGCTGAAAATGCGCGTGGGTTCGCCGCCGTAGCTACTGCTGCAACGAGGTCTGGCAAGGCAGGCGGCGAGACGCAGGATGCTCCGCGTCGTCGAGGCAAGCAGCAAGGAGACCCGAAGCGCAAGGCGCGCCGTCCGCCGAGTCGGATCTGCAAGCACGAAGGCTGCGAGCAGTATGTTGTCGACCAGGGACTGTGCGTTCGCCATGGGGTATGAAATTGAGCAAAGCAAGGGGCGCCAAACAGCTAGAGCGGTTCTCTGATTCTCTATGCGCTTCTAGGGCGGTAAGCGATGCCAGACGGAAGGCTGCACGAGTCGCGCCAAGCATCAAGGTCGATGCTGGCGGCATGGTAAGAGCGAGCCAAATCTGATTGTGTGTCGTTGACGAGAAGACGCACAACGGCTTACTTTTCTTTTTCTTTTTGTGCTAACTTGGTCCCATACGTAGGTGGCTCGACGGAATGCAAGATCCCGAGTTGCATCAACCGCGCCAAGTCGAGAGGGTACTGCTGGTCCCATGGCGGCGGTACGAAATGCAAGACCGGCAATTGTGAGAAGATCGCCATATCGAACGGGTTGTGCTGGGCGCACGGCGGAGGTACGCGCACGCTTCTTCTTTGCTGCCGTAGAGTGCACTGCTGCCTTTGCACGCTTGATCGACTGACAGCTTGACGCTGTTCCTTCACAGGCAAGCGCTGTGTCGTGGAAAGATGCATGCGCCAGGCGTACGAGCGCACCAACAATTACTGCAACAACCACTTTCAGGAGCTCCACGGCGATGCCGTGGCAGCTGTCGATGACGAAATGACGGAAGAAGAAAAGGAGAGCGATAAAACAGAGCGGTGAGCAAACGCAAGGTTGGTGTGGGTGGATGGATACTGACAGGTCTGTCCGTCCGTAGTTGTTATAATCGTTAGATGAAAAGTATAAACACATTGAATAGAGAAACTGAGAGCACAACCTTGCTTTAGCGATACCAAAGTAAACAAGAGCGGCGGGAGAGCCCGATTTACCCAGAAGACACGCCATGGGCAGCAGAAGAAGGTTGGTACAAACGCCGTTGCGGCAAGTCATCATGTGCTCGCAACTGGAGGCATAATCAAACCCTGCCCGGCCCGATGCGACCAGCGGTAACTCCAAGATGAGGTCTCTGACCACAGGGATCATCTTCAACCACGTCTACGTCACGCTGCAGTCAGTCCACGAAAGCAGACGGCGAGAGGGAATGAGGAGGGTCTGAATAAAAGGGACAGGATCATCCAGCTGGTCGACAGCACCTACGTCTGGCGGAATCTGGCGGACATGGAACGGATCACCGGACATCCCTCTTCTCTGGACAGTTTCTCGTCTTTCTCCCAGTCTTCGTGCGGGGTCTGCGATGGGCCCTTGGACAGGGTAGAGAGCACGCGACAGCCGACGTGGAGCTGAGCCTGTCGCTTTGAGATCGTCGAGGAAGAAGCCAAGGAACGGATGGCGCACCTCTGCGCCTTCGTTGCATAAGGGAAACATTTATTTTTTTTCTTCTTTTCTCGCAAGGAATGGTGAGTCACCGCGAGAAGCTGGGGACGTCAACATGCCGCCACTGATGGAGCTTGCGAGACCACACGCAACCAGAATGCACTGAAATCGGTTCTTTCTTTCTCTGGCAATTTCGAGAAAGCGAAAGCAACTCTCGGGCTGAAGCGTGATCAACCATGGCGTGTGCACGTAAGTCACACGATCCTTTCACCCTGCCTCATACCTCAGTGTCCTCACTGCCACCATCTAACACGCCGATTCTATAAATGTCCACTTGTGTGTTTAGTCGTAATGCCGATCCAGCCAATTGTCCAGTTTGGGAGTATGCGTGAGGTGTCTTCCTTGCCTGTTTTGTTTGGCTTTCAATTCAAAGGAGGGTCCACCGAAGAGGTGTTCACCTCACCAGCACAACTACACACAGCTGCTCAAACTTGAAGACTTTCGAGCTCGGAACGAAAACCAGAAAAAACAAAACAAACACACACACAACAGCAACAACAACAACAACAGCAAGATCTGCGTTCAAAGCACGCTCACGCCCAGCACCGTAGTGAAGCACTGGGGATGGAGACAAGAACTTCCGACACACAAGCAGCAACTGGTCCAAGTCATCAAGGATGGTTCGAAGGTGACTTCCAACCAAAGACTTCATCGGACTTCACATGGCTGCGCTGAATGGACAGGATAGGTGAGGTTTCTGGATGACACCACACACGTGCATCGGTTGCATCGTATCGATCCTTCGATTGAATGGATGGCGACACGTTTGCCAATTCCGCCACGGACGCCCACGCATCGATCCAGGTAGAGTGCCCGACTGAGAGAAGCATCATCCGTTGTGTTCGTGAACCTGGATCTGCAGGGCCCAACGTGCTGCATGAAGAGTACCAAGGGATCGAGCGTCGAAACGCTGCTCATCCGTCAAGCAATACCGAGCCCAACTCTGGAATGCACGATCGTGAACGGCAAGCTCTGCGGCAACGCGCATCATTCTGCTCTAACCGGAGCAACCCTGCGCAGCAATTATTATGCATACAACCACTGCGCTGGCGTATCTCAAGGCCGTGGTGGCGTCGAACGCGACTGATGCGAACGTTATTGGACGGACACCGGTAGCATCTCGAACATCCAGTAACGAAACGTTGATTTTGGCAATCGATACCTTCGAAGACTCTAGGAGCGCCGACAATCATTGTCAATAATTGCTTGGCTTCGTTGATCTTGGCTTCCGCTTTGCGTTGGACGAAATCAGCTGCAACCAGTTCTCCCTTCTTTATTACCGGCGTTCTGAGGCGGAGGCGAAGTTCAAGTGACCCACGCCATCCAATTCAACATCTCGGCCGGATCGGCAACTGGATTTATTTTGTGGACGCGACCACGCAGGTACCACGGTGGCCATTGAGCACAAATCAGCACCTTCAAGTGTTTTCCAAACTGGCAGATTTTTTTTGATTTTTTTCAAATCCGCAGTGCGCACTAGCAGAAGCGAAGCGTTTGCTGAGGCCGACAAGTTTGATCGCATTCAAAAAACTACGCGGCGAAGCACGGCGGATGGCACCAGACAGTCGGCTTCCAGCGTTTGACGAATTAAAACAGAAAATGCTTTAAAGCTCAAGCTCACTGAATTTGGTAAATTAAAATAGCGAGTCTTTTAAGGCTCAAGGTTGTATTTACAGAAGTGCGCAAAGCGCACAGGTGAGGCTATGCATCGCTTTGCCATACCAACAACATCGCAAGCGATTGCCACACATGAATTGCAGTGTAGCATGAGGTAGTCCCACTGAGATTGCATGTTGCATTTAGCAACATCCATTCACTTAGCGTTCTCTTTGATTTGTATATTATATTTAGCTGCCGAGCCTTTTCTGTTCTGCAGCGAGTCTTTAAAATGATTCTCAACGTCAAGTGTGAGTAACGTATGCCCGTCAACACTTACAGTACCTCATCCGGATACCGTGACCTCGTGGCCATAAACAGTACGACTTCATGCCATCTGGCGGGCGATTTGGACTCGTTCGGGGCCGCACGCAAGCCACTGCCTCACTCACTCACCCTGTCATTTGCAGATTTGCGCGCTCGTTGGTACCACATACAGACAGGTCAGCAGCATGAAGAGCGCCTCAATTTCGCTGCTTGCGCTGCTCGTTGGAGCAGCTCAGGTCGACGCGCAAACGTGCGGCAATGCCGTCGGCGGCTACTGCGGCAACGCGCAGGGTTCCCAGTGCTGTCCCACCTCC
Source organism: Globisporangium solare (assembly GCA_023335675.1). Taxonomy (NCBI): domain Eukaryota; phylum Oomycota; class Peronosporomycetes; order Pythiales; family Pythiaceae; genus Globisporangium; species Globisporangium solare. The sequence goes on from JAADVP010000791.1 coordinate 14,573, forward strand.
GCGTA
>JAADVP010000792.1:0-14523 GCA_023335675.1 Globisporangium solare
AAGATGAGCACGTCGATCATGCGGAAGCTCGTCTCGCTCGGAAACACGGCGCAGCAAATCGGCAGGAGCCACTGCGTGACGAGCAAGAGCCCGATGTGTGGGGTCTGCAGCTGCTGCAGGTGGCGATACACCTTTGGCAGCCGCTTGCGCATCAGAAGCTCGAGCACCATGCCGTCCACCTGGAGCCCGATCATGCCTTTCGTGTAGTAGGATGGGAAAAAGTCTTCGCAAAACACCGCGAGCATCCAGAACACCTGCTCCTCGCAGTCTTGTAGCGCCTCGAAATCATCGTCTTCGTCGTCGTTGTCTTGGTGATACTGAAACAAACACAGGAGCCGGCCGACGATAAAGGTCATCGACTGGCAATACCCGAGCGACTGGTTGTGCACAGCGTACGCGAGAAGCACGCGCTCGAGCGCTTTCTGCCCGTCGATCGAGTTGATCCAACACTGGTTCCCGGCAAACGTGCGCTGCAGATCCACCTGGATCTGCTTCTCGACTGCGTCAAACTCGCCGCCGGTGCCTGCATCGGCTGGCTCACCTGCGTCCGAATCGTCCGAGGCCTCGTCGTCGCTGAAAATGGTGCTTCGGTTGGGGATGCGGTTGACGCGGACGAGAAGAGACTGGAAGTAGTTTGCTGGGTAACTTGCCGATTTCCGCAGCGCCCCGCTCATCCGTAGATACATTGTCGGTCGCCAAGAAGTGGGCACTCCGTTCCACACAAGCTCGCGCAGCACGTTGCTACTCCGGGTCTCGTATGGACATTTCAGCTGCTTTGCTGCGGCAAGCGTACAGCTTCTGCGCAGGTTTGAGGCGGCACAGGAGCCTCTGTGGCTGCAGTTCTCTCCACCGTGTTCGCAATGCGTCTGATGATGGAACGCCTGCCACCGCTTCAGCTGTCGTCGGTCAACGCAGTCCTGAAGCAGCTTGTAATACTGGTACGATTTGCCTCCGACTTTGCGAGCCACGTGGACGTCATCGCGCTGCTGGACTCGAGGATCGAGCACACGGAACCCCATGGAGTCAAACTTGCCGCTGCTGCTTGTAGACGCAGTTTTCTGCAGACTGTAGCGGTCCTCAGTCACCTGAGACTTGCTGTCGCCATCGCTGTCGTTCCCGTCGGTGTCGTGGTAATAATTCGCATCCGTGTCGACGTCGTCCTCCAGGAGCTCTTGAGCCGAAGCACTGAGCACGTCGGCGCGCGTCGGATGCGGCAGCGCCGTGATGCCGTCGGCAAAAAACAGCGTTCGAACCAAAACCTCCCCGCGGATCGGGTCGTTGACCTTTACCTGCTGCTGTGCTCGTGGTGACAGCCACGCGTTTCTGGCGGAAGGGGAGCTCTGCTCACTTTGGAGCGCAAACCATTGCATCTTGGCCGGCAACCCGCGAATCAAATCCATCAGCGAGATGGTGACCACGCCGACACATGAGTCGACGCGGTGCGTCTTGTGACGAATCTCGATCGAGATGGTCGTCTGTGATGCTTCAGGGACTCGGAAAGTTGTTGCCGCTTGGAATGCCGGGTGCTGGAACGCGTGGAGGCTGCCCGACAGCACCATCTCTTCTTGGATGCTCGCGTTATCGGTGCGGACGCAATACAAGCGTCTCGTCGAAGCGCCGGATTTGTTGCGCGGTCGCATGATTGGAACCGTCTGCCGTCGATGCGTGGGCGTCGTCATCAACGTCTCTGGGAGCTCCATGGTGATGAGCCCGTAAAAATGGCCACGGTCCGCGACCACCACTTTCTTTTGAGACCGTTCGTGTTTGCTGAGCATCACGTGCAAGTGCCTCGCCTCGAGAAGCTCGAAGTGCAGCGTCCCAATAAACGACGCCACGGACGACGATGCGTTCGCGCCGTAGGACGGGAAAAAGCCAAGCAATCTACGCAAACCGCCGGCTCCTGCTGTCACGAACTCGCTCGTCGCCAGATTTGGGATGGAATAAGTGCTGGAGCCGTTCCGGTTGACTGCGCGGATGCGAACGAGGTACTCGGTATCGCGCTCGAGCCCCGAGAGCCAATACTCGCGTGCCGACGACTGCATGCGCACGTTGACTTGCTCCCATTTGATGATGAACTGCGGCGTGTTCGACGGCATCAGCATCACCATCGACAGCAGCCCACTCGCACTCGTTAGTCCTTTCGGTTTCTTGCAGTATTCCAACTCAAACCAGAGCGGGGTCAGTATCTCGCGAAGAAGCAAATCCGAGTGCGGCTCGACCGTCCACGCGACGCCGAGAGAGCACGAGTCGGCGCCAATGCAGTGGATATGCGTCGGTGCTGGCGGAATCTGGGAAACTTGCGCGACAAACGTCTTCACCTCGGGCATCTTCGCCAGATCGAACGCTGTCTGCCCCTCGCTGTTCTTGGCCATGATATTCAGATCATTTCGTGTCGAGGAGTGGAACACGAGCCACTCGCAGACTTCAAGATGGGCGCCCATTGCCGCGTAATGGAGCAACGAGTAGCCGTTCGCATCGAGCGCCGACGCCGAGAACTCAAAGTTCCACTCGTTCTCGCTGCTCAGCACCCACCGCAGAACCTGTAGTCGCCCGTTATACGCGGCATAATGCAGCAGATTGCGGCCACTGAAGGACGTGATCGCCATGGAAGCGACCACTCTGCTCGCTTGCGATGGGAGTGGTAACGACTGCGACGCCACTTGCGCTAACAAAAGCTTTGCGTACCACGAGATCACATCCACGGAGCCATGGATCGCTGCGAGATGCAGAATATGGGTCCCATTCGCATCGACAATGTTGATTCCCGCAGGCTCATGGTTGTACAGGATCTTGAGCACTTGTAGCGTCGGCGCTTTGTTTCCGGACGACACGGCGTCATGGAATGCGGTTCGCCCGATCTCGCACTGCGCCGTGGCGTTGATCCCGTGGTACAGCAGCGCGTTAACGACTTGGAGTTTCCCAAAGCGACATGCATGGTGAAGCAGCGTCTTGCCGTGGGAATCAAAGCACTGGTTCACGTAAATCACCGTCGAACTGTCAGCAGATTCTTGGTGGTTGTCTTTGGGTTGCATGCTGTCGCGTGCTGCGGTGCCCGAGGTCGACAACTGGAGGTTGAACGCTTCGAGGAATCCGAAGAACGCGTCGTTCGCGATCGCGGCGAAGAGCTCACTGGGAGACCAGGCTGCTGCGGAGCTGCTGGTGAGCGGCGTCGCGGGTCGAATGGTCTCAAGAGGCACGCTTGCGGCTGCTTCTGCGCTTATGTCGTCGTCACCAGCCTCCGATCCGCTGGGTGTGGAGAGAGGCGCGACCTCAGCATCCTGTCATTCACGAAGCGCTCCTCTCATTACTTCACCGTCACGCTATGGCAAAAAAGCAATAGTAGGCATTGAAAGTGAGCCCAGCGCACCTTGGCAGGCGACCCAAGCGGCGTGTTTGGATTGGAATGGGCGCCGTCACTCGCCGCGCCGCTGCGTCTCCCATTGGCGCGCTCGTGGAAGCTCGAGTCCGGGAGCATCGCGATGCCGATGGACTTGCGCACGAGGATCGGCGACTCGCTGCGGACGCCACCGGCAGAGCTCTGTGGCGTAATCATGACGAGGAAAAAGCGACAAAAAAAAAGAAGAAGAAGCGTATTAAAGCGTGAGGCCGTGCGCGCTCAGTGGAGACGCTGTGCGCGTCGACATGCGGCTCTGCGGCAGCGCCCACGTACGCTGTGCGGCGGCGGCGCCGTCGTCTGCATGTTGATGCGTCTGTCTCTGCTCTGGTTCGCGCGCTGAATCGCCGCCATGGGCGTCTTCTCCGCATGTACCTCTTCGCTGCACCTGCTTCTTGAAGATCCCACGGAACAGCATAACGAAGTAGTACCGGTATACTAAACCGGTATCACGAGTACCTCGACTATACCGGTAGTCGGTACCGGTAGATTTGTGGGTTGGGTTCTCGGTTGTTGACGTGTAGTTTGGGGCGCGTGCCTCTGGTTGCAGTTCGCATGGAGCTCTTCGCGTCATTCCGCAATCTCGCCGCCGACGCGCAGAGAGAACCCAGTACGAACTCATAGGCGACGCACACATGAGTGCGCTGAAGCGGCTAACAACACAAACCGCGGCGACGAAGCGCATGCTGTCGTCGCACTCGCGCCCGCTGCTCAAGACGATGCTGCCGCCGGGCACGTTCGCCGGCAAGATCGCGCTCGTCACGGGCGGCGGCACGGGGCTCGGCAAGGGCATCGCCACCAAGCTCTCGGACCTCGGCGCGACCGTCGCGATCATGAGCCGCAAGCGCGCCGTCGTCGAAGCCACGGCCAAGGAGATCGAGGAGCAGACGGGCAACCCGGTGATCGCGCTCGCCGGCGACGTGCGCGATGCCGACCAGGTCAAGGCCGCGCTCGACGAGCTCGACGAGAAAGCGGGCATCCCGACGATCGTCGTCAACAACGCGTACGTATGGCGGGTCCTGGTGGAATGTGTTCTGTGGTAGCTGGATGTGCTGACAGATTATTGTTGTTGCTGTTGTTAGCGCCGGCAACTTCATTTCCCCGTTTGAGCGTCTCAACTCGAAGGGGTTTGGCACGATCGTCGACATTGTGCTCAAGGGCACGGCGAACGTGACGCTGGACGCTGGCAAGCGCATGATCCAGGCCGACACGGGCGGCGTGTTTCTGAACATCACGACCACGTACGCGGAGACGGGCTCCGGCTACGTCGTGCCGTCCGCGGCCGCCAAGGCCGGTGTGAGCGTACGTTTCGTCGTGAGCTTGTACGTGTTGGCATCTGGGGAGATGGACATCTAACAATGTTTCGTTGATTTGCGTGCAACACAGGCTCTGGTCAAGTCGTTGGGCGCCGAGTGGGGCAAGTACGGCATCCGCTTCGTGGGCGTCGCGCCGGGTCCGATCAAGACCAAGGGCGCGTTCGACCGCCTCGACCCCACGGGCGCGTTCGAGAAGCTGCTGCTCGAGAACAACCCGTCGAAGCGCTTCGGCGAGGTGGACGAGCTCGCGAACCTGGTCTCGTACCTCACGAGCGACTACGCGAGCTGGATGAACGGCGAGATCATCCACTTCGACGGCGGCGAGACCGTGGCCAACGCCGGCGAGTTCAACATGTTCGACGCCGTGAGCAAGGAGCAATGGGACGACCTCGAGGCCGCCATCCGCGCGTCCAACGAGAAAAGCAAGAAGAGCTAGCCGCGCCATGCGAAGCGAGTGGTCGATATGATACGAGAATGCCCAACTGTGTGGAGTCTGCACCTGTATAATTTGATCGTTGAAGCTGAGTGTTGATGCTGTGGTTGTACGCTTTGGATAAAAAAAGGCTTTGAAACTCTATCGATTCTTTACATTTATGGATGATACAGAGTTGAAATGTCAGCCGGTTTTTAACAGGGACCCTCTCATGCTCTCAGAAACTCTCAACTGCAATCGTACCTTTCTCCACTAAACGGGTGGCGACAGTGCTACCCAATCGACTGCTTTGGGTGAGCTGTCCCACAATAATGGCGCCGCTTGCCATGTTCGAGCGCAAAGTGGTGCGCGACCTGCTATGGGCGTTCTCGAGCCCGCACATGCTGGCAGCCGCGCAGTTCCCCGTGCTGCCGACGGCCTTCGGCGGCTTGGACGCCGTGCACCGTCACCCGCGCGTCGTCGCGTGGCTCGCGCAACTGGAGCAGGACCCGACGCCTTTGCTCACGTTCCTGCAGAGTACGCATGCATAAATTGTGTACATGTGTGTATGTGTGCGTATGCTGCGTATAGGGTGCCATAATCTACAATGCTTATATGTGTGTCTCTCTCTCGCTGCTAAGCGCAGCGGCGACGCGCGCCAAGGGCAAGATGCTGGTGCTCGGCGTGTACTTTGCGGCGCTGCTCGAGTTCTGGCTGCGCTTCTGTCCGCTGTTCCGCGTCGCGCGGTTCGCCGTCGGCAAGCAGATCGTGTCGGCGACGAACCAGACGGTCGGGCAGCTCAAATTCCTCTTCCGCCTCGCGGTCGATGGGCAGGAGGACACCCAGGACTTGCACGTTGAGTCGTCCGTCAAGTTCTTCCTGCTGCATCCGCTCGGGCAGCAGCCTCTCGACGACGGCGACGAGCTCCCTGGCGAGTCAACACCCTCGGCGCCGTCTTGTTGCTACCCGTTGGAACAGTTTGTGGGTCCGCATCTGGGCGAGAACCTCGCGTGGCGCGCCCAGGAAGTCGCGCGCAAACTCGAGATGTGCCACGGCGAGAGCGTGCAAAGCTGGTTGCGCGCGCAATACAGTGATCGCGTCACGTCGCACATTGTACTCCGCGGGTACCTGTTCTACCCGCTGAGCTGCTTCCGCTCGACGGCCGACGTGATGTTGCACCATGACTGGGAGTTCCATCGACGACGAGTGCCGAGCAATAGCTCCACAGCATCCGACGCTGCGCCTAGTCCGGCTAACCCGAGCATCGCGACCAACCACTTGCGCGGCTGGTGGACATCGAACCTGGAGGCCGAGCTCGGGCCCAAAGTACTCGCAAACGATGTTGCGATGTTCGGGGAAAGCCGCTTCGCTGTGCTGCCCAAGCTGCATTGGCTCTCGCCACTTGTGGCAACACAAGACGCGGCGACGCGCGCGATCGTGGTCGAGGGCGAAGCGAGTCTAGGCATCGAGGCGCTGCAGCTCGTGACGCGCGACGAACTCGTGCAATTTGCGAAGCACCACTTCCAGGTCGTCGCAACGGCGACAGCGACTGCCCCGAGCAATGGCGCCGTCGTGATTCCGCTGCTGATAGCCGAGCTTGTGTGCTGTCGCCCCGACGACCCTGAGTTCAGCGCCGAGAAGACGCGATGGAGGGAGCTGTCGCGCGGCTTTGCGTTGGATCCACGGTACTGGGACCCGCTGCCGTTGTGTCACGAGGCCGTGCGCTACCGCCGCATGAACAATGGCGCTAGCGGTAAAAACGACAACGTCCTTGTCACTGGCACTGGGGAGCGAGAGTACGAAGGAAGGCGCGAGTGGGTCCACGACGGCGTGATCAAACCCAGCGAGGAGGAAGTCGCGCGCCAGCTGCAGAGCCAACGCCATGCGTTTGAAGACCCCACGGCCATTACGCTTACGCAGATGTGCGAAGAGCTCTTGGATGTGCTCAAGAAAGAGCAGAAAAAGTTTACACACGCGAATCTGAAGCAGTCGATCCAGCAGGTCTTCTCCGCTCAGAGACTCGGCACCGACCCCGACTCCAGTGACGAAGTAGAGTCGTTTGTCTGTGTAGCTGCGTTTGTCCTCGCGTGCTTGGAATTCCTAATCCTCAGTGGCCGAGAGCACGACGTCAAGGTCGCTCAGCGCGTTGGACACTTGGTTTTGGACTCGTTTGAATACATGTTTCGAGTCTCTAGGCCTGCGCTTCCAGCTTTCGACAAGACGCGCTGGCAGACGTTCTTCCTGACGATTGTGCACAGCAAAGAGAAGTGGAGCTACCTGTTTCTCGCGCTGCGTGCATCGGATTTGATTTGCGTGCTCACGAAAAGCGCGTGGACGAGAAACGCAACAAACGAGGTAGACAATGTGATCGCTGAGCTGCTCGCGCATCGCACGCCGCGCTCGAACGCGATTGCCGTGGAGACAATGAAGGTGTTCCGGTTGGGTGATCGCAGCGACGACTGCGAGCTGATCAAGGACCAGGTTCGAGCGATGCTTGATGGCCTCATGGCGCAAGGCGACTACACGGGTGCCGAAGCTCTGGTGTTTGCCAGTGACGATTTCGAGCTGCTGCAGTCGATGTACACGCGCTTTGCGCTGCTGAGTCGGCCACCAACCAAAACGTTGAAGCGACTGCGCAAACTGCTGACACGAATGCTGATCGACGGCTCTTCCCAATCTAAGGCGCACCTCGCGTTTGATGACTCGTACTTGGCTCACGGCGGAGGCATTCATGCCCACTTTGGGCCAGCAATCGACCATCTACGCAATCGATCCATCACGAAAGAAGTGCGTGATGAGCCTTGCCTCGCATGGGAGTTCGCCGATTCCGCGGACCAGATTCGCAAAATTGTCGAGTTACTGCGAGCGATGCACGCTCAAATCAGTGCGAGCGACTGGAACCAGCGTGACGGGCTCTCGCAGATGATTATTGGCTTGGACTGTGAGTGGCGCCCGCAGTTTCCGAGTCGAAGCGCTACCGATTCTCTCGCGGCATCTCCAGCAAATAATGTTGCTGCTGTTGCCAATGATGAGAATGATCCAGACAGAGAAGACGAAGAGGAAATTGTCGGCGAGCACGAAGGACTGAGCGTGTACCAGCTGGCTGTAGGTGGCAGGGTGTTCGTTGTGGATGTTCAGGTTCTCGGTGCCGTCGCCGCAGAGCCGCTGCGCGAGATCTGGAGCCTCGCATCGAGTTTCTGTATGGTCGGCTTCTGCGTCTCGAGCGATCTCAAGCGGATGGTGCACTCGTTCCCAGATCTGCTGTCTCGAGACGAAAATGAGACGCTCAAGGTGCTCGTGGAGCTCAAGCAGTTTGCAATGTATCGCCAGATCCCCGCGAGCCACTGGGGGCTCTCGCAACTCTCCCATGTATGCTTGGGCGTGGACGTCGACAAAGAGCAGCAATGTTCCGATTGGGGAATCCGACCGCTTTCGCAAGAGCAGCTGAAGTATGCAGCCCAGGATGCGTTTGCCGTGCGCAACATCGCCCTGCATCTACTAGCAGATCTCGATGCCTCTTCGCGCTCGTCTCCATTCCGAGTCGTGGAATACCTCAAGCGCTTTGCAGTCGTCACAGACGCAGCGTCCCCGGCGTCGTTGGGTCATTGGATCTCCGTCGTGCAGCCACTGAACCGAGACCATGTCCAGCACGAGTTGCAGGGATTGGAGCTTGAAGGCGGCATGCCGTCGTTTCACACGCTCTCGAAACACTCGTGGGATGGCAACGTGCACACAGACGAAGGCGTGATCGTGAAAACCATCGCGGTCGTCATCCGCTCTTCATCCACAGACTCGGTGCACCATCAGCGCGCGCAGTACGCAGCGGTTGTGCTCCAGTCGGATCGGTCTATCGATATGCAGGCGCTGGCGAGCGTGTTTGACGCCGAGCCCGAAGAGCTGATGCTCGCCGACAAGGAGGTAAGACTCGTTGTCTGCATATTTCTTCTGTGACTGTGGGCTGTCGCTTTCTAGAACTCGCGTCATAAGATTGTGTGTCGTTGTCGTGGGAAATTTGTGTTGTAGACGCTGATCCGCGTGTTTGGATATCCGCGGGGCTGCGTCGGGCCGATTGGGCTGCGCGAGCAGTCGGTGATCTCCGTTGTCGTCGACTCCAGCTTGCTCTCGGAGCGCATGCTCCTCTGTGGCGCTGGCGAACTCGACGTCGTGTACGCGATCGCGCCTCGAGCGCTTGTTGCGGCAATCGATGCGCAAGCGGCACGCGTGACGCACCGATTTGTGTGAGTCATGCCAGCGTCAATAATCTAGAGAAAAGGAAAACTCGAGAGCACGAGTGCAGTGCGAAGAGGTACGTAAGACAAAAAAAGCAAAACACAATAGGGTTATCGAGAAATCGATTTGTATCCCGTACATACTTTGTGGCTCATTTGGTCGAGATGTGATTTTGCCCCGCGCAAAAAAAATCCAATCTCGGTTTTTGCGACGTGTGCTCGCCACTCAACCAACGGTTGAAGCTCGTACAGTGAAGAATGTTGGCCTGTGGGACGAGGAGGAACCGGGCCAACGAGCAGATTGAACAACGGCGTCGACGCAGTTTCGACGCTCGATGAAGCTCAAAGAATGAGTCAATCGGCAGCGTCAACACAAGGCACGGCGTCATCCAGCGCAAAAGTCGAATCAACATTGACGGCACCGTCATTGGTAGCCTTTCCGACTTCTGCGACTACTGTTTCAAGTGTTTCAGCAGCAGATCCAATGGCTTCGAGTCAAGCGAGTCAAGAAGAACCACCGCAAGCAATTGGCGCTGGTGCGATGGCAACGATGGGGAACGTACCTTCCAGTGAGGACAAATCAAGCAAAAAGGACTCGGCTTTTACCCATGTTGTGGCAGCCTCCGTACCGCTGTCGTCAACGACAGAGACGCCACCGCGGTCGAGCAGCAGCAGCCCAACAACGATTGCCAGTCGAGAGCACAGCCAGCGACCGCATCCCTATCGTCGGCAGCAGCGATATCTCTCGGATGAGGACCGACTGGATATCATTCACCGGGTGCAAGCTGGCGAAAAGCAATCGGATCTGGCGCGCGAGTATCAAGTCACACGGGCTGCGATTTCTAACACGTTCAAGCACCGGAATGCGATCATGCGGCGCACGATGCGGATTTCAGACTCGTCTCGGAGTTCTTCCCAAGGTGCTGAGGGCAATGTATCCATGCGAGGAGACTTTGACTGGTGCTCTCTGCCTGGATCCAGCAGCAACAGCCGAAGCGGAGGAAATTCCGTCTTCTTGTTGAGCAGCTTCCACAACAATCACACGGATGTCAGTAGTGGAGAGAGCAAGGAGAGTAGCAGCGGCAGCACAAGTGTGCCTCGGAACCTCGGAGGCTTTCCGATCCAGCAGCTATCAAGGTAGGGAGTAGCTTGGGGATGTTGACTAGCCACGAGACAGGTTTGATCTACTAAATGGTGTCGGGGGATGCTCGTAGACCTCCGTCTGCCACGCGTGGTGAGAGTCGTTCGCAAATGACGCAGCAACGAAACCAGGCAGTCTCGAGGCTTCATGAGGTATGCACCAAGGCCGTGTGCCAATTGCTGACGCAGCTTCGAGATCGCCAGACGCCACCGCACCAGTTCCGGCGAATTGCCAACCGAATGATCAGGTGCGTGCTTGTGTACTGCGAACACCATTGTATCTGCCAGAAAGACTGAGAGGCTCCTGTGTTTTGGAGCCTCAGACTTTTGCTCGAGGACGCGCTCGCGATGGCACCGACCGAGAGGATCCCTGTCACGACGCCGTATCGGCAGCGCTGGTATGGCGTTCAAAGCAAATCCGAGTATGTAGTTGTAAGGATCGGCAATGGCGGGCAGCCATTTCTTGACCAGTACAAAGAGCTGGCGCTGGAATCGAAGACGGGTGCGTGGGACCGTGGTACTAGCGTCTTACGTTTCTTTTCAAGCAGCCACAGAATGAGTGAGGGCGTGCTTTGATTTGTGCAGGCACGATCGCGTTTGGAAGTCGAGACATGAGATTGCAAGCCAGAATGCACAGCTACTCTCTGCCGCCGAACGTCCGCGAATGCAACGTGATCCTCGTGGATTCGGAATGTGTGACTGGCGTGTCTGCGTGCCAAGCCATCGAGGTAAGAAGCTCCTTGAATCGTGTGAAAGTGTGTGGCTCAAGGACTGATTTGTGATGACCTTTCGTTCATCTTGTCTGTCTCTGCAATACATGGGATGCCAGGTTTTACGCAGCGAAGGGGTTGCAAAGGACGCGATTTTCTTTGTGTGCGTGATCGCGTCCGCCAAGGGGGTACAGACAATCACAAACGCGTTCCCAAACGTGCACATCGTGACGGCGACAGTGGATCCGAGCGTAGACAACCACCACAATATCTTGCCTGGCTGTGGCGGGTTCCTCGATCGCTATTACGACTCCGACGTGGCCTCTAGGAGACTCGCATAAAGGAGAGCGAAGAGAACCGAGACAAGTAATTCTAAAGTTTCGCTGCTCTCTTGCTACTCCATGCGAAGCCACTCTGTCCTCGTGCCCAGACCGCAGCAGTAGCTGGCGTACGTCGCTGACAAGTGGCGAGGCAAGTGGCGATTTGGGTTTGAAGCTGACAATTCCTCTCACAAGCTCATCTTACCAGGTGAGAAGTTACAGTGTGTGGCCGGTCGCTCTCGGTTCGCGATTGCACGTCCAGATTAGTGACACTAAGCAATGTTTGGTCGCTGGCATGATAATGATAGTGAGGTATATTATGTCACGCACCAGGAGCGAACTACAATATCCATTCTCTCGGCTATACCACGAAGGAGGTTTCGACAGAGAACGTCGTTGTGGAGCAAAAGGCTGTGGCCAAGTGTTCCTAAATTTTTACATACAGAGACGCATCATGTGGCCGGCCATGATCGCTTGATCATGACGCGCAAGGGAGTTGTTTTCGGCTTGGCTGAGCTGCTTGTCAAACCAATGTTGCACGTCAGTTTTCATGAGGTTGCAGATCAGTGTTCCTGCGTGCCGCTGGGTCGGGAAGGTGTACTGCGCTGATTGGGCCGCATCCGTCACCTGATTGGTTGCTAAGTCAGCCATCTTGTTATACGCACGATAGTGGTGCGACCACAAGGCGATACTCATGGTGTCTGCCAATCTCTTGGGTAGGTAGTACAGTGTCGCTAGTTTTTTCTTCTTTGGGGGATGGTGGTTGCGCTGTTGCTGGATTATCATGGCACTGTCGCCTACGACGTGCAGTGGTTCACATTTGTTTCGTTGTGCCATACGCAAGCCGCGGGTTAATCCCATGTATTCTGCATAGTTGTTGGTGGTAGTGCTCTGTCCGTACGCCATGCTTGCCACCCAGAGAATTTGAACTTGGCGCTGATGCTTGTTGATTTTAAGGATCACCGATCCAGATCCTCCTGGGCCAGGGTTGCCACGAGATCTACCATCAAAGAACAGGACAAATTCACCTTGAGTGGGTAATGAGCGCTGAACTGCAGGTGCTGTTGTGCGCTCGAGTATCAATTGTATGAGCATTCGCAACACAAGCTCTCCTGGACTAGTGTGGGTTGTCGATGTCTCGGTTCGTAGCACCAGCATTAGATTCGTGAGACCTGACCGAATGCGAGTGTCACTGGTGGCGATGATGGATGAGCAGGAAATTGATTCGTCATTGAGCTTTGCGTTCCGGTTACGCCATATTGTTGCTATGGTAGCCGCACAACAGAACTGCCATACTATGTTAACCACCAGGAAGATCATACCCTGATGCTTGTCCGTCAACGTTCTAGTGAACTTCTGTTCTTGCAATTGTTTCCATATCCATTTCGGTGCACCCGGCAGTCGCATACCAAAAACCGCAGCTGCCGGACCTCCTCCCATATCAAGACCCATTCCCTCCCATATCTGGATCAGTGGGTTCCGTAAAGCTACTGCTGCCTTACATTCCCAGAAAACATGAGTCGTATTGGCAACAGGTGTGGATGCGCATTCGATGAACGGGCATGCAAAGTTGCCGTCTCGATAATTCCACAGTGCGACTTTCCCAGCTTTAGTTCGGAATAGCAGCTGTCTCGTATGCGTTCAGCCCAATTATTCTATGAATGCGCGTCCACTGAAGTGAGGCGAGCCATCCTCGTAGAGCAGTGATGCTTGACCTCGTATCCGTCGGTATAGCCGCGGTTTTGTTTCTGGAGGCGATGCCGCATTCACGTCTTTGTTTAGGCAGGAAAGCTGTATAGCGTCGTCGAGACGCTTTCTATCGTTCCTCTCCGCCCCATAACTGAACTAATCTGGACGAAGCTGGGTGTGCGTGGAAACGGACGCGTGCAGTTCCTCCCACATCAGCCGTTGCACACTCATCCCAATAAAAAACTTTGACTTTAAAATGATTACAATAAATAAATAATATTAAAATTATTATGAAAAATTTAAAATAATAAAAATTTATTTAGTACTCTGTCCCAAAAAAAGATTTTAAATGCTTTAAATTATTTTTTTTAGCAAAAATGTTTGACGTCCCAATCCATGCTGGTGTGGACCTGATGTACTGTTGTTGGGATAGTTGATCGTAGTGAGTGATGCTTTGTGTCTCTGCAATGTGCCACTCGTTATGTCGCTGCACGGATGCACTGTACGGCCTGAGCAAGGAAGGTCTGTGTGGCCGATAGAGCAGCTGTGGGTAGTAGTAGAGCAACGCGAAGCATAACCGCTGGAAGGAGCGGATAGTCGGCTCCGTTGCACTTTCGTAGCCTGGTACATATCGGAAATGCACTACACCCCGACTGCGCCACGTTCACGTCGCTATGTCGTGCACCTCTCTGGTTCCAATCGCAATACTCGCCTTGGAAAGCGAGTATATGTACCCCTTCCGATCGCGCAGCCATCCATCCAATTGGGTTGTACACAAGCCTAGCCATTCAATGCAAAAGGCTCCTTTCAGAGCAGATCCCAGCGATAGTCGCTTGCGAACCTCATCATCCATATATCGCTCAACGTTCGCACAGTATTGTCCATCTCGCCACGTCGCGCTGTCATACCCTTTTATCAGTGAGTTGGCACATTTGATAATGCTTCTAATCTCTTCGGGCGTGTGGGGTTGTGCGTGGGCTGTTTGAACGATCCCAGCACCAACGCACCATAATGGCGTGCCTATCCTCCGAGTGGACTTGCCGTTGTCGAGCTGTGGTATGAGATATACCGGTCTATGCAGATCTTGATTCAGTAGGATATCGCCAATAAGTCGTTCGAAAGGAGTGGCACTGCTCACCCATTTAGCTGCGGTGATTGAGCGAAGGGTGAGGCGTATTTAGGTACGCGAGCGACCTACAATAGCCTAGGAACATGCACGGTTGGTCTAGCCTGTGCTTGGCGGTGGGTGCCGCTGCACCGTGTGCAGTGTCGGCGTCAGCCCTTTCCTCGCGCGCATTCCGCGGCGTTCGAGA
>JAADVP010000793.1:0-14514 GCA_023335675.1 Globisporangium solare
GACTCTTAAAATTTATAAGTGCATTTCTTGTGGGCTGTGTTTTGATTGAGACGCTGAAAATTCAGCACAAGAATATCCCGCATAACTTCTTTACGCTCTCAACTTTTCAGCCTCCCATTCGCAAAATTAGAGGAAAAAAAATACATTTTTGGCTTTTTTTTTGCCTGTTCTTAAACTTTTGGCGCGCGCTGTATGAACACACAGTGAGTGTTTGTATCGGCGAAGCGACAGCCTTGGAGCGCAATGTGTAACACTAAGCGCGTGCAAGCCATGGATGATGGCGCTGCGACGCGCATTTTGCGCTGCAGGTCTGCGTCGCGCTCTCTCTTTTTGCGCGCAGCGGCCGCGCGCGCGCGCGTGCTCGTGCCGGTGCTGACGCTGACGTTCATGGTGCCTTCTGTAGCGACCACTACGGCGTGCTGCAGCTCCCTCTCGCCGCCTTCGCCGACGTCAAGCAAGTGCGGCAGTGCGTGGATCATTTTGCTGTTGCTGTTATTCTCTCATGAGATGCGCGAATATGGACGGGACTGATACGGATTTCTTCAATGCAGGCGATACAAAGAGCTCGCGATCCGAGTGCACCCAGACAAGAACAAGTCCAGTGGTAGTGTATAATATAATGTGCTCGTGCGGCGCCGTCTGCACAAAAAGAGCCTGATATAATGCGTCCATCTTGACCGGCTTTTGGTGTCTAACAGACGCGGAAGCGGCTTTCAAGCGCCTGAGCGAGGCCTACGAGTGCCTCATTGACGAAGCTTCGCAGCGCAGGTACCTCAGCACCGTCCGCGCTGGACGAGCGCCGCCGCCGCCGCAGCGTAAGCGTCCGCCACCACCGAGTGGCGCACCAGCATACCCGCGGAAACGCAAGGCCAAGAACCAGCAAAGTGATCGAAAGCCGCCGCCGCCGTTTCCGTCGCCACACAGGCGCCAACGCACTCCCGAGGAGATCTGGCGCGCGTTCCAAGAAGAAGAGGAGCGTCTCGCGCGCGAGGAATTTCACGCCAAAGGCTTTGAACGAACGTATGTGGCTTCGCCTCCGAAGCAGAGGACGGGAGACACCGAGGCAGGCAATGGGGACAGCAGCAGCGTGGACGCGGAGGCGCAGGAGACGATCCTCAACTCGGGTTTAGACGAGAAAGCGAGACGCTGGGCGACGTGGAGACAGTCGCCGAACACTCCAGCAGAAGCAACCGCGGAGAACGCGGAGACATCCTCCAGCGCGCCCGGTGCAAAGTCAAGCGCCAACCACAGAACGGATCCAGTGGACGCAAGGACTCCAGCTGCAGCCGAACTGATTTGCTGTCTGCTCTGCCAGCGAAAGTTCCCCACCCACGATGCGCTAGGCCACCACAACGCGCTCTCCAAACTGCACGCAGCGAACTTGCAAAAGCAGCAGCAGCAAGAAACGGCGCCGCTGTCCTAATTTCTCAAAAGCAAACAACGATACGGCAAACAAGAGCGTCTCAGGCAATGTGCCAGATCTTTATCACATTGTCCTGGCCGCCGCTGATGAGCGTGTTGGCGTGCAGCCAGCCGACGCTGTTGACGAAGCCATGCATCGTTTCAATGACCGTGTGAACGCGGAGCTGCTCGGCGTCCACGAGGTACAGCAGCCCCTCGAAGCTGCACACGAGCATGTCGCCGCGAAGCTGCAACGAGGAGATCCGCGCTGGCGCGAGCTTGAGCTCGGATTTCTCGAGCGAGTGGCTGTAGAGGTCGCTGTACTGAAGCAACCGCCCGTCGCCAGTAGAGCACACGAGGTGTCCGTGCGAAAGCAGACACATGCTGTAAATCGGCGAGTGGATGTCGTCCAGCTGGCCGATGTAGTCCATCGTGTGGAGATTGAACAGGTGGATCGTGCCGTCGTTCGAGCCGCTCAGCAGCAGCGCGCCTTCGATCGATGACGTTGCCACGAGCGTCTGCACTGTAGCGCTGTGCACGTAGAACGCCTGCGCCGCGTGGATCTCTCGGCTGTTGTTGCGTGTCTGCTGCTGTTGCTGGTGGTGCTTTCTGCCGTTGTTGTTGTTGCTGCTACTGCTGCTGCTGTCGTTGATGCCGCGGATGTCCCAGAAGCAGATCGCGGCGTCGGCGGCGCCAGAGCACACTTTGTCGCCGTCCATGTAGAAGCACGTGATCCTGGACGAGTGATCGCGCAGCACGAAGACGCAGTGGCCACGCTCGCCGTGCCATATGCGGATGGTCGCGTCGTCCGAGCAGCTCAGGATGTGCTGCGGACGCGACAGCGGCAAGTGGACCTTGGTGATGTGCGCCGTGTGGCCTCGGAGCACGTGGAGGCACCGAAAGCTGTCGAGGCAGCTGTAGACCCGTAGTGTCGTGTCGTGGGACCCGGACACGAGCCACCGCGCATGCAGATCGACGCACGGCACATTGTCCTTGTGGCCAAAGAGCGTGTGGAGGCACGCGTAGGTGCTGCGCGACCACACTTTGACGGATACGTCGCTCGAGCACGAGACAACGAAGCGGTCGTCTGTCGTTGCCACGAAGCAGACGCTGGAGGTGTGGCCGACCAGGTTTTCCGGCTCGAGGCGCGGAAACGCGAGGAAGGACAAGAGATCGCGGTCACCTCGCGACGCCGAATCGGTTGCCGAATGCGGGTCGTGATGCAACAAAATAGCGGCGCGCAACGGTCGACGGGATCGTGGGAGTGGCGCCGCGCCAGATCCCTCGAGCGCATCCATGCTGCTGCTGCTATCCATCACAGCACAGCACATGTAGGCATCATGACGCGTGCAACACGTTGGAAATGGCAGGTAAGTGACACCAGCCACGCACGCGTCCGTACCTGTGCGTCTCGCAGTCGTCACTGGAGATCACTGTTGACGGTGATGTGCACTCGAGCCCTTTGGACGCGCGGCGTGCCGCCTTTGGCGTCCTCACCGTGTTGAGCCGCTCAGTGTCCGCAATGTGAGCAAATTCGACGGCCACGGCGGCGTTGTTTCCGTCCGTCGTGTCCAAATGGTCAGCAGCGGCATGCTCTGGCTGGCTTGCACCAGGCTCGTGGCGCTCGTTGTCAAGAGCAAAGTCGCTCGCTGCGTCTTGCTGCGCTGTCCTGATCGTCGCCGTCACTCAGGGGCCAACGTCATGATGAATCTGCAGCGACAGTGCCGATTGCTGCCGCGTCTTCTGCTTTCGCGACAAGAGCGTGCGGCGTGCGTGGTGCGGGATGGCCGCTGCCGGCTGCTGCTTGTCTTGCTTGCGCGCTGCTCGTGGCGACGTCATCGGTCCGTGAAGCGCTGCAGGGTGGGGCATGCGCACGAGGTCGTGCTTGAGCGCCGCGTCGTCGTGCGGGACGAACTCTTCGCGCTGCTTTCGTGGCGACAGCATGGGATGGCATGGCGCTGCTGCATGGTGGTTATGGTGGTGGCACTGCGAGCGGTGGCAAAGAGCGCACGTGCACGACGGCGGGCGCCACGCGCGCGAGCTCGGCCGCGACGGAGGTGACGGCGCGAGACCGAACCACATGGTTATGCGCGACGCATCAAGGAGCTAATTTAGAAATGGCTTCACGCTAACTAATGCAGGTGAAGAGCCATGTGTATAGTTGCTAAGTCGAAAGGTCGGTTATACACTATACACTGCAATTATGTACTCACTATACTTGATGTATACGTTTATATGCACGCATTGGAAACCAAGGCTCGCGCTCCCACAAAGCAACAAACGAGGAGAGCAGCAGCATGGCGGACGAAGGTGTGCGGGCGACGCACGAGATGCCGGCGACACAGGCCTGTGCGCGCGCGTGTATATATGAATATCTACTGCTTATATGCGCGTGTATGTGTGTATGTGCTCAGATGTGGTGATCCGACGGCGGCTGCTGACGCGCACGAGCACGCTCGGCAAGACGGGACTCAAGCGCTGCGCCGAGAACCTGCTCGCGCTGCTCGACGAGTTCGTGGACGACAGCGTGGACGCGGAGAAATGGTGCGACTGCGCTCCGTTGTGTGGGGGCGTACCCCATGCTGCCATATCACAATACGCTTGCGCTCATTATGTGTGTGTGTGTGTGTGTTTGTGAATAAAAACAACATCATGGCGTCGCCAGCAAACAAGACACGGACGCGCTGTTCTGGGAAATGGAGCAGCTCGAGTTTGAAGCGAACAAGACCGACATCCTGGGCTTCATGTCGCAGCGCGAGCTCGAGGCCTACGAGACGCTGAACGCAGAGATCGGTGCGTGCGTGAGCGTGGACGTCTCGTGTGTGCTGTTTGCTTGCTGCATGCGGTAGCTGCTGACCTTGTTGTGCTCTCATTTTGCGCACTTTGCGCATTCGTGCTTTCCGTTAGACGCGTCGATCGAGAAAGTGTCCAAGGAGATCGAAGAGCTCAAGGCCAAAGTGCACGTCGAGAAGACGGTGCGCGCGTACAAGGAGGAGTACGAGTCCATTTCGCGCGTGATTAACGAGCTGCCGTCGCGGAAAGACATCGCTGCGTACGTGCCTTTTCCCCCGCGCTCTCTAGTGGATTTTTGTTGTGTGCTTTGCAGCAACGTACTGATCATGAACGATGCGTGGTGCTTTTGTGTTTCTCCGTCAGCGAGATCGCGGTGGAAGAGAAACGACTCAACGACGCGACAGACACGATCAAGGGCGTCGACAGCAAATTGGATCTCCGCACCAAGCAGTTCGCGCTGCTCATGAGCACGATCCAGAACCTCAAGGCCACGCTGGACGAAGACATCGAGATGGAGGAAGAGGAGCAGCAGGCCGAAGCCGACGACGACGAGATGGACGACGGGCTCGCGGCCACGGACGCGAAGTCGCCGCGCACCCCAAATGACGCGAACGCTGGAGACGAAGGTGCGTACGGAAGAAGGCGTTTGCATGGCTGGCTGCTAGTAGTATTTTACTCACACGTTGCTTTGCGCTGTGGCTAGACGGCGCAGTGCCAAGCAAGTCGCCTTCTTCTCCATAAAAGCCGCGTTTGCCATCATGCCTGTATCCCGAGTTTGGACACGCTCTTAAATCTAATCGTCCGCCAACTTGCAAATATCTTCGTACTCGACACGATCCAACACTTCGCCCCTGTTTACGCAGCACCAACCAAAGAATTAGGCGACCGACGTACGCATGAGAGATTGTTTCGACGGCATATACACACAGGAAAAAGCGCAAGAAAAAGCACAGGGAAAGCACACAAAGCCAAGTCACGCACTTTCTTGATCCGGTTTCGATGCGCACGCTCGCGCAAAAGTCGTCGACCGAGATGGACAGCAGCTTGGCGATCGCGCCGCGGCCGACTCCATTAACGACCTTCACCTTGCGGCCCTCTTTCGGGATCACCGTCTCCAGATCGTCCTGATCCAGTTTCAGGACATCGCCCGAGTCCACGAGCTCGACCGTGGCACAGAACTTGTCCTCGACATCCGTGACGACGCCCTTGCGCTTGTAGTACTCTCCGCCCCCCACTTTCTTGTTGGTCACTTTGACCACGATGCCCTTTGCGATCCAGTTCTCGAGCCGCTGCCGCTGGGCCTCGTCCTGTTGCTTCTTCAAGAACTGCTTCTTGCGGCGCTCTTCCTCGGCCATGATGTCGTCCACGGTTGACGTGCGCGCCTTCCGCTTCTTTGAATCGTCTCCGTCATGCGCCGCCACGCGCGCATGGGACGACGACGGCGAGGACAAACGGATATCTTCGGAAGCATCGCCAAACACATTCAGCGACTGCTTGAACCCCGAGCGAGCCGCATCGCCGCCACCAGCACCTCTCGATGCCTTGGCGTTTGCACTAGTAAACCCGAGCGAGATCTTGGCGTCCGCGTCTGTGCGCAGCAACTTGGTCGGACGCAGCGCATCGGGGTCCTCGTGGCTGCTCGTGACGTCCTGCGAGATCTTGAGCTGCCGCTCGATGAACGCGCGGTTGCGCTCTTCGTGGTCCATGTCCGACCTCTTCTTCTTCTCGAGCTCCTCCTGCCGCGCGAGCGTTCGCGGATCGCGGTCAATGTACTGAATGTACCAGCCCTGCAGCACAAGAGAGAAACAATAGGGAAAAAAAAAAATACATATCAAGAAAAAGCAAAAAAGCGTGGCACAGAAATGAACAAGCATCGACACCAACCTTTTCCGTCTCGTCGACGACGCACTTGCCGGTGCGGCCGAGGTACTGCACGAACGTGCCGAGCGTCGTCCACTGCGTGGCGTTCATGTGGATGTGGAGCTTGTCGGCAATGTACTCGTTGTAGACGACGGTCGCGCGCATGCGCTTTGTGCCGTGGCGGCGCTTGAGGTTCTCCAGAAACGCACTCTCAAACTAAGACGGCAGCAACAGAGGAAACAGCAAAACGACACGAGCACGATGAGTTGTGCATGCGTCGTCCCTGCAAGAGCGCCAGAGACACGTACCATCTCACTGTAGCCGCTGATGAACTTGTCGGGGTCGCTCGCGACGATGAGCATCTGGCGCTGGTGGCTCTCGGACGTCGTGTGGCACTTGAACCCGTTCTCGTCGCGGCACTGCTTCTGGCACACCTGGCAGAACCACCGCAGCTTCTGCAGTCCCTTAGACTGCATCACAAGCGCAAAAGCAGCAGTCAGCGACTCGCAGACGCGACAGCAGCAGGAGATACGCGAGAGCGCAGGCGTGTCGTCTGCGTACCTTCATGCGGTTGGCGATCGCCTTTGGCGTCAGGAAATCGCCCTTCGCCATGCTGCTTGCTTCCTGTCTTGCTTCCTGTCTTGCTTCCTGTCCCCTGTCGTGTGTGTGTGCAATAAATGCGAGTATCAACCAAGAGGTGAAAGTGTCAAGCAAGTAGCAGTTCGTAACAGCGCGTTACGAACACTATTCATCCAAAACATCACAGAAAAACAGCGCACGCAAAGAGATTCAAGGTACTGCTTTGCGTGATACTATTTTCATCTGCTTTCACCTTACACGGTCCTGCCCATTTACAAAATGGATCACCTTTTGCTTGAGCTGGGTCACAGTCGCCTCGGGGGTGTCGTCGCTGCGGTTGAACACGAACTCTCCATCTCGTCGCCGCTCGCGTACACTCGCCTCAAGCTCAAGCAGCATCTCAGGTGGCAGCGGGTAGAAATTCGGCATGAAGCGGAGCTCCTGGCTCGAGGATTCCTGCATTTTTGAAGCGATTCATCCGTTAGTCCCGCCCGCAGCAAACAGCAAAAAGAAAAAATACATGAGAGTTGTTTTCCCACTCACCGCGGCCCCGCAGAGAAAGTAAAAGCCCAGCAACGAGAACGCCGCGTCGAACGCTGGATACCCGCAGTGCCGAAAGTCTGTTCCGATGATAATCGCAACCGAATCTTCATTCGGTTGGTTACCTTTCACGCCATCAGAGAGCAGCGACGACAAAGTCGCGAAATACTGCGACTCGGGCTTCTGAGACCCGCCAGCGGTCTCGGCATTCAGGAACTCCGTGAGGCTCACGCGACTCAGCGAAAACAGCAAACTCGCATCACCATTCAGTTCCGCATCCTGCTCTTGAAGAAACGCCGCGGCATCTGGAGACATGTCTTTCATGCTCGAGACTAGCTTCGAAAAGTTGGAGGGAGTAGTCGTTGGTTGGCGGTCTCGAGTATTAGCGAGCGGTGGCGGCACGGCTGCTAGCGCTGGTACGACCGAGGCGAGCGAAAGTGGACGGTTCAAAGATGGGATGATTCCTGGCGCTGTTTTAATGCCATCTCCAGCAGCGACGTGACGAGGTGGCAGTGGATTCGGATCCATGTCCAGGGTACTTGAATGAACCAAAGAACACGCAGCAAAGCCGTCAGAAAGAGCATCAAAAAGCAACCGACATGGGAAAGCGCGCACCTGAAAATAATCCTTGACAATGTCGAATACCCCTCCCAGGAATTCAAATTCAGGTTCTTCGCCATCAGATCCACCGAGTTGGCGCCAAACGCTGACGCCACCGGCCGAGCATCGTTGCTCGGCGACTCGGACAATTGCAGCAAGTCCTGTGTGATGTTGTACTTGGACGGCGCGCGGATCTGCGGCGTTGTAAACATGTTGGATTGCGTCTTCCGAGATCCAAACGTGTGCTCGATCTCGTTTGTCGCGTGATTGATCCTGCTCGGAGTAGTAGCAGAGAACGTCTCTTCCTTTGTCGCTGGAGAAGAAGACGCGTCGGATTGACCTGAACGAGCAGCAAGAGCTTAGCCAAACCAAGTGCCAGATGGGGATGAAACAAATGACACACACACGCATACCGCTTTGCTGAAGAAGAAGGCTGAGATCACAATCCGAGCGATGCTTTGCTGTCGATCCGTAGGACGCATGGCACACGGGACACTGATACGGCGTCAGGCTCGCGTGGCTCAGAAAGTCATCCATGGTGCCGTCGTGTCCTCCACTTGCGCCTGTCAGTCGCTGAAACTGAAGCCGCTGCAGGAAATTGTACGCGGCATTGGCCCACAAACAGACACTCTCGGTTGGCGCTTTGAAGCGAACGACCTGACTCGCCCAGCTGGACTCGCCGGCCATTTGCTCGGTGAACTCGTGGTCCATGTCGGGATGTGCGCTGCTATTTTCATTGGCTATAGGCGCTGGTCCCGGCATCATGACTTCGCCCGCGACCTCTTTGAGCTCGGACTTCGGCGCGGGCGAGTCACCATCGCATTTGCTCTTCTTCACCTTGACAGACACGTCTTGGTCTTCTTCGTACTCGGGCTTCACTGGACGTTTGTTCTGACACGGCTCAACGTTAACAGACAGCACATCCACACACACCAATATGCAAAGCGCAGCCAGCAGAACGCAAACCTTTTTCGACAGCACGCAGACGGCGTCAGTGATCGCAGGCACTGGGGTCGCTCCTGACAGAGGGCATTGCGGAAGCGCGATTTGTATCCGAAAGCGCTGCAAAAAAAGAAGACATGATGAGAACGAGGGTCATTCCACACAACGCAGCATCCTCGCAATATTGCCTCTCGATGGTGCGCAAAAGTACCTTGTTCTGGTGGTTCTTCGACACCTCCATGATCCGGATCGCGATGCTGCTCTGGTTGTCCTTGTTCAGGCAGAGGCCGCTGGTGATGCGCAGGATGCTCTGGTTTTCCACCGTCTTGCTGGTAAAGCCAAACGCGACAATCCACGGCACAAACGTCAGTCAGCGTTCTCTCCATGATCTTGACCCCAACCGTGCAAACGAAAACACACGCATGTACCCATTTTCATACAGCAACTGCACCGCGAGGTGGCGCTGGTCCACGCACGCCGCGCACCCGCTGCCGACGCGCTTGACACGCACGTCGAACGTCGCCTTGCGGCCAAACTGGTCCTTGTACCACTTCTGCGGCGGCTGGTGCGTGATCACGAGCGCGCAGTGCTGGGTCTCGCCGTCGCCCATGGTGCCGGAGCTCGTCGACATCCTCATCGGGGACGGCGGCGCGCGTCCACTCTCCGGCGTGCTGCTATGCGGAATGCGCTGCGGGTGGGGACGCAGCGTGCGCGTCGGCGTGATCGTGGTTGTGGCGGGCGGAGAGCGCGCCTCGCGCTTCACGACCATAGCGGCGCGCGACGGCAGCATGCTTGCGTGATGACGTAATTACAGACCTTTTGGTCCAGTTTCAACCCACTCGCGCTCCCAGCTGTCGGCGCTTTTTGTGCTGCTGCTGCTTGATACTGAGTACTGTTCTGCGCTTCGGTTGACGCCGTGTAGAGCGCGGTTTGGCGCCTTGTTCTTCTTCGGATTTCCGCAGCGCTTCCGCGTTTGTCTGTGGCGACTCGAATGCGTCCTTCCGCGGCGACACCTTTTGTTCTGGCAGCGCGCATCCATTTGGGTGCGATCAGATGCCGCAGGGAGTATGCTGGAATGCAGTTCTGCAGTTTGCCGTATTGAGGGGGTCTATTGTCCTGTCCAATTGGATATTTGCGCCGTAGAGCGCGGTGCCAACACTTCTGCTGAAAAGTACCACATTCCGCAAATACTCGATCAACAGAACCCCTATTCTAGGAACAGACAGATCCGTATGCAGTATCGCAGGATCGGCTCATACAGAAAGCAGCTACGGTTGCAGTATTGCAACGGAAGAGAACGAAAGAAATCACCCGACGCTGATGGGCTGTTGGTGCGAGTGGCGCACGCCGCGGCCGCTGCGCTTCGTGCTGCCGAGCGTCATCGTGGGCGTCATCGCATACCTCTACCTGTCCTTCGTAGTGTATGCGCAGCCGCTGCTCGCGGTGGCGGGCGTCGAGTCCGCGGAGCTGCTCGCGTTCCATGCCATGACGTTTCTGCTGTGCGCGTCGCTGGTGCAGACGCTGCTCTCGAGCGACTCGTTCGTCAAGAAGAACACGCTCGTGCGCAAGAAGAAGCAGGTTCAGAAGCGTGCTGGTGCTGACGACGACGATGACGACGGTGATGGTGTCGATGCCGCACGACAGCCAGCACAGCCGCAAGCGCTCCAGCTGCCGCCAGACGCGCCACCGATGATCGAGAGCAAGTGGAACGGCGAGATCCGGTACTGCCGTAAATGCCGCGCCGTCAAACCCGACCGCGCGCACCACTGCAGCACGTGCCGCCGCTGCGTGCTCAAGATGGACCACCACTGCGTCTGCATCAACAAGTACGTGCATCTCTACGACAGCTTGCCTCTCTTTGGGATGCATTTGCCTGACTGACTATGTCGCTGCATGGCCGCAGATGCATTGGCTACTACAACTACAAGTATTTCCTGCTCTTCCTCGGCTGGAGCTCGACCACGTGTCTCTTCCAGAGCAGCCTGCTGTTCCGGTACCTTCTCGGAACCAGTCTCGATCGCGCAGCGCATCTGTACTACTTCGGCAAGCTGCGCTTCCTCTCGCCGCCGCTCCAGGTACGGGATCCCCTCGCTCTTCTAGCGGAAAAGCGACGAGATTGCAGGCTCATTCGACGTGTGTCGTTCGCCGCTTTTGCGGTAGGTCGTGCTGGTGTTCTTCTTCAGCTTTTGCCTTGGCGCCGCGCTGTTCTGCTTCTACGCGATGCACTTGTACTTCGCAGCGCGCAACTTCAGCACGCTCGAGTACTGCGAGAAGCGCCGCGAGCCCGAGTACGTCAACTACTTTGACGTCGGCGTCTTGCGTAACCTCCAGCAGGTGTTTGGCACGTTCCGCGAGTTCCCGTACTGGTTCGTGCCCATCCAGAGCCCGAGCGTGCTGCTGATGCACGGACAGGTCTTCCCCGCGAACGGCAAGTACGTGAAGCAAGACTGACGCGGTAAGGCACAAAAGAGGTTTTTAAATTAACTCGCTCTGAGGATAAAAAGAAACAAGTCGGGTCTACTCTCGCTCGCGTCCGAGTTCTGCTCACTTGACGGACGCGACCATACTGGATCGGCGCACGAGCGTGGCTTTGCTGACCGGCGACTGCGGCTGCTGCTCGGGCTCGTCGAAGCGCGTCTGGTACAGCTGCTCGAAGTTCGCGGACTTGTGTTTCTGGAGCGGCGGCTTGGTGGGGGTCGGCGGCGCTGCCTCGTCGCTGCTGAGCGATCAAAGAAGTCAATGACGCTCTGGCGGCGCGGCAGGCGCTTGCGGAGCGCGCCTTCCTCGTCGAGCGTCGGGTCAACGCGGTTCATGTCGTCCAGCAGCCGCTGGAAGCCGCAGAGCAGTAGGTTGCGCTCGCGCTTGGAGCCCAGTTCGAGCACGACGCGGCCGCGGTGGTGGCTCTTGCACACGATGATGAGGCCGCGACGGTGATTCACCTTGTTCGCGAGTCGTGGCGCGTGTTTGTTGCCGGTCCGCAGCACAGGCACCACTTGCTCTACATCGTCTGCATCGCAGGTCGACGGAACTCAGTAAAGATCCACACACAAACGCAGCACACACAAACAGCAAGATACTTACGCAATTGAATGCGCGGTTGGCGCTTGCGCGACGGCGACCACGTCAGGTAGCACTCGTCGGGCGTCTTGACGAGCTGCAATTGGATGTTCTTGAGCGCGCCCGTGATCGACACCTTGTGCGCCGAGAACCCGTCGGCGAGCAGCGCGCGGAAGCTCGCGAACGTCATCTCCTCATTCTCGATTGCCTGGCGCGTCTCGATGCGGCTGCGCGCGGGCTCGAGGATATGGTTGGCGGCGTCGTACCACTTGGTGAGCACGCGGTAGCGACGGAACACGCGCTGCACGACCACGATCGCGTCGGCGCGCAGGCTCACATTAAGGCCAAACGAGCTGCAGAAGCGCACGTGACACAGCAGAGTTTTGTCAGGCCCCACGCACGCACCTTCAGATGCACACACACAAGTTGGCGACAAACGGTTTTCATACGATGGACGGCGGTGGAACTGTGGATTGCGCTGCTCCTGCTTGAGCGTCTCAGCCTAGACATACACACACACCACAGCACCACTCAGAGTCAGCGATTCATCTCATGAGAGGCCCCAAGACACTCAGACACTTGCCGCGGAGTCTGGGAGCATGCCGAAGAAGCGCTGGATCGTGAGGCACATGCCCTCCTGACTCCACGTGGCCGGCTCGGCCTTGACGTCGTTCAGGAACAGCGACGCATGCACGCTGCTGCTGTCGTCTGCGCTGTCCGCAGCTTTGGTGCTCGAAGCAGCCGCAGGGCTCGACCTGGACGGCGACGAGACCACGCTCAGGAGATTACCCATTGCCGCCGTGTGCTTTTTTTCTTCGCCAAGAGCCTCGAAAATCGGCGAGTGGGGAGCTGAAACGCCACCGGAGACTCTTGGCGCCACGTGCGACGTGTGGTCCTCGTCCTGAGTGATGGAACGCGCGGATCCCTGCGACAGCTCCGCAAAAGTGCCTCGACGCGCGTCGTCGGGATCAGACGCAAGGAAGCATTCTCTTGCTTTCGTCACGCACATTATTGAGTCAAGCGCATTTTTGTTAATAGCAGCGGATGAGGACGTTGAGGTGGATATACAAGTACGCTCGATCGGATGTGTCCGCCAGCGAAGGACGGAGGCAGATAAGAGTCCCGAAGGCGCTCACTGGACGCGCTCCAGGACGATCGGGACGACCTCGCAGTTGGTCGCCGCCACGTCCTTCTCGAAGTGCGGGTACATGACCTTGAAGATGGCCCAGATCACCTTGTAGTGCGTCACGACGGCCACGTGCGTCTCCTCTGGGAACGCCGCAAAGAGCTCGCGGAGGAAGTCCTGTGCGCGCTCCTGGATCTCGGACTCGGTCTCCATGTGCGTCGGCAACCACAGCGTGTCTTCTTCGTCGCGGATGTGCGAAAAGTCCACCTTGTCCCTCGAGAACTTTTCCTGGAGCTTTGTCCGCGACACGCGCTTGTTGAACGTGTGGATGCCGAGCTTTTCGCGGCACAGCTCCATGCTCACGAACCGAGGCGACACCACGGGGTAGCCCTCGAAAAAGTGGTGCGCCGTCTGGATCGTGCGCGAGAGCGAGGACACGACGACGCGCTCGATGCGCGGCATGCCCTTGTCGCTCTCGGCAGCAAGTCCGGGGGGCCCTTTGCTGCGTGCGTCGTTGATGCCGGCCTCAGTGAGGTTCGTGTCGAGGTACACGTCGCTCCGCGCGATCGGTGCCGTCCACCACGCGTCGCCGTATTCGACCTCGGCGACGTTGTGCGCGCCTTGGGCGTGGCGGATGAGGTATACGACCTTGATGTCGCGCGCCGGCGTCGCGTGGTTCTTGGTCTTGGCGAGCTTGGCCTCGAGATCGGCCCAGCTGCCGACCGCGAGGCGAAAGTTCTTGAAGATGCTCGCGTGGCTGCTGTCGACAGACTCAATGCCACCGGGGTTCACGCGCGTGAAAAACCCGTCGAGCGCAAGGATTTCAGCCTTCATGTCGATGCTGAGTGGGGGTGTTGAAGTTGGCTTCTCGACACCAGCGGCCACGAAATTGGGAAGTGAGCTCTTGACAGGAAACCGAGGGTCGTCGTCAGCATCGCCCAGTCACCTCGTCACTTGGCTTTGCCCAACGCAGCATCCGTTTCCATCAGCAATTCGTAATCGGAAGGCGTTTAACACGCTCCGATTATGATTGTGCGTTCGCTCCGCTGTCAAACGCGCCGCACACAGTAGTACGACACCTGATTCTGACGTCATGAGCAGCTACGAACCTCAACGTGATTGCGCTTTCTGGTTGCGTACATGGCAGTTTGATTTGTCACGTGCTCGGAGGACGACCGCGACGGACGCGCATGGAGTAAACTCGAGCAGGTGATTTGCTGCCAGTGCGCTGCAGCGTTGACTCGCGAGGACGCCCCGAGAGTTCACGATTTGGAAACTTGGCCGCCAACTGTTGACGCTTTCACTAAAGTACGGTACGCCGGATGAATCGATGGCCGTCGGACCCGATCCTCTACGCAGCTTCCGCAAACCCACTGGGGCGCGCTTTTCGCGTGCGTGCATTTGAATACGACATCGAGAAACTCAGGATTAGAGTGAAAACCAATCCGTCGAGCGTTGTTCGCTGATGGGAAGCTGATTATTACGGAATTCATCGAGAATGTCACCTTCGAAAAAACTAAAGCGACTACCTATTTTTTCTCGACGTCTTCCGTAACAATGCCTGAGAGTACAGGCTGTCCTATAGGATACTACGAGCCTCCGCATTGCTACGGCAC
>JAADVP010000794.1:0-14493 GCA_023335675.1 Globisporangium solare
CCCCCCCCCCCCGCATGAACGCTTTGCCGCTGCGTCCCCCGAAGCCGACGACTTGACCCAGCGCTTCAGCCAATTGCTCGGGTTCCCGTACTAAACGGCGACTTGCTCTCTCTCCTATGCTGGTACGATGTCGGATAATGCGTAATGGTATTCTTCGTGTACATGTGCCTATTGGCTGCAGTGCTCTCGTCGCAGCTCTTCTCGGAAAAGCTTAATTCACATTTGGTCGCTATTTGAACTTGACAGTTCGATAGAATTGCGTCACATCACTGTCAAAACTGAGTTCAAGAAAAAGAAATCGTGTACTATTATGTGGTGTAAGCATTAACTCGATTCACTAGAGTGAGCTTCGCTTTTCTTCTGGCTCGCTATTTCGTTCAGAAGAGCGCGCGTTTGCTCCCTGTCGATCCGGCTTTGCTCTCGGTAGAATTCCCAGAGCGCTTTCGTCTGCGCTCGCTCCTGTTTGCGCGCTTCTCGGTCGAGTTTTCTTTCCTCACGGTCAAGTCGAATCTGCTCCAAGATCTCAGCTCGCTCGTCTTGCTCAACTTTCCGCTCCTCACGAATCTGCAGCAGCAGGGAGGTCAAGTTTTGCGTTTGCATCTGGAAAATGCGCGTGAGCGCACTCAGATCTAGTTCACTTTTTTGCTTTTTGTTGCCAAATTCAGAGTTGAAAACTGGCGAAGATACGTTGCTGGTCGCACACTTGAACTCCTTGTCTGATTCGAGTCCACGAGGTATGTTGTCGCTCATCCGATCTATCCGGCGCGCTTCAAAATCGTTTTTCCTCTTTGTTGAGGTGGCTTCAGGAGTAATTGGTGCAGCTAAACTGACGTCAGCGGTTTTGTTCTTGCCATCAAGTACACCTTCCAAAGACATAATCTTTTGATCACATTTGGTCGACTGCTCGTTCGTCGGTTCGCTCGCTCCATTTCCAGAATTGTTTCCCAAAATCTGGCTCAGCGCCTGGAAGGTTTCTTCATCGATGTTTGTGCACACAAATGAAAACTTGTTCGCGCTCACGATCGTTTTCTTTCGTTCTGCGTCGCTTATGGAAAACCACGCAGACGTCTGATTTCCATCTACCGATCGGTTCCGTCGATTGAAATCAGAGATATACTCGAACGTGCTCGTGAGAGTTTTCCGTTTGGTGAGCAGCGACACCTCGGCCTTCTTCGACGTCCCACCAAAGAGATCTTGGAACCGCTTATAAATGCGCGCGTTGAAAGAGGAAATTGTTTCGTCAGCCTGTCGTGGGTAGTGAACCGCGACTTCACGCCACGCATGAAGAAAACAACGCAGCTCGTCTGGTGTCCAGCTGTTCGGTCTCGGTTTTCGGAAAGCACTCGGCTCACGTATGTCATCACTCGGTTGGTCGATCGGACTCGCTCTCTCGACTTTCGGACTCTTTCGAATAATCTCCTCAACGGTCGGCAGCATATCCGAATACAAATACGAAAAGCTGAACTTCTTGTAGTGCGTTTTGACGAGGGATCGCTGCTCGTCGTGGCTGGTGGAGAACCAGTCGTTCGTTCCCCACGCTCTCTGCCCAGATGTCGAGACAATTTTCTGCTGATTAAAGTCCATGATAAACTGGTACGAGTTCAGGATCGACTCCCGCTTCGCTTGCATAGCTTTCACAGACCGTATCGTGTTCCCATTGCAGAGTGCTAAGAACTTTTGGCAAACTCGATCATTGAACGCAACTGCAGATTCATTTGCCACTGGCGGATCACCAAGAGCTTCCATCCATGCTTGTAACACTTGAAGGACTTCTTCGCGATTCCACATCATCATGGCTTTAGTGTACGTTATTGGTGGGTGCGCTGGAAGCACAGCCTCTGAACCCGACACTGGTACTTGTCTCTGTTCGATGATTTTCGCGAGAGCCTTGTATGTGATCGCGTCTATATCTGCGCATGGGCGCTTCGTGTTGGAGATTCTTGCGTTTCTCTCGCTTTTAGACAAAGAAAACCAGGCCTCCTCTGCGGTCGAAGAATCGTCTTCAAGGGTCATGGAAGCGATCATCTCGTACGCGTTCACGAGCTCTTGCTTTCTCAACGCCATCTCACTTTCGGAGCGCGTCATCTCTCCGTCACCGAGCACAACAAATTTGCGATAAATACGGGAATCTGATGCACTCATTGGGTCGCTTGGACTTCGCGATCCACTCATAATATCACTCCAGGCACGTAGAAGCAAAAGCGTTTCGCGACGTGTCCATGAAGAATCCGATGAATCCGACCATTCGTCCACGACTGGTCTCTTCGATTCTGTTTTACCCGATTTTTGCAAAATAATCTCGAGCATTGGGAGCAGGTCTTCGTCGATAGTTGCGAAATGGCTTTTCTTATAATGCTGCTGAAGGACAAGAGTCTGCTCTTTTCTGCTCAGCGCGTGCCATTTCTTGTGGCTCATCGATTTCTTGGTCGCAATCTTGTTCTCATTGAAATCCGAGATGAACTGAAACGTTGGGATGAGCGCATACCGTTTGATCTTCACTGCCAGCGACGACCGACTGGTAAAACCGCCACACAACTCGGTAAATCTTTCGTACACGTGGTTGTCGAATAGATTCATCTGCTCGTCCTCCTCGCGAGGCGCATCGAGCACGTCCCCCCAGGCACGAATGAGCAGTAGCACGTCTTCTCGCGTCCACATCGTACTCAGCCTCGGCTGAGACGTTGGCATCGGTTTCTTGGCGGTGCTGCTATATTTTGCAGCAGAGTGCGCCGCTGGCAACGAACCGGATCGGCTGCGGTCTTCAACAACAGTGTGCGTGTCTCGCGACGGGGAACGCTCTCGTTTGATGACAACTTGGTCCTCGGGCATCGGGTGCTCTTCAATCTCGAGGATCAGCTCGATCGCATCGAAAATTTCCTCATCGATGTACGCAAACGGCTTGCGTCTGTAGTGCGCGTCGACAACGCGCCGTTGCTCGAGTTGCGGCAGCGCAAACCAATTTTGGCCGCCAAACGCGGAGCTCATGCTCTTGGCGATGATGTGATTCTGGTTGAACACAGCGATGAACCGGTACGATCGCAAGAGTGACTTCCTGGTCTTAACCACCGACTTGAAGGTGCGCGGGGCAGTCACACCTGTGTCGACTACTTCTTGGAATTTCGCGAAAATGCGCGCGTTCATCTCGGAGGACGATAGCAAGGATCGCGTGCCCCCTTCACGACGGGGAGGCAACGAGGGCGTAGCTGCTGCGGCGGCAGCAGCGACAAGACGCCACACGCGCAGCAAACGCACGACGTCTTCCCGAGTCCACGGACTCTCGGAGCGCGCTTCAGGGCTGTCCGCAGCGGCTGACGGCGGCGGCGTCGGCATGTTTGAGAGGCGAGATCGCCGTTCCTTGAGGCAAAAGAGCGCAAATGCCAGCAGCGCTGCTGTGCGAGATGGTTTTTTCGCCACACTGGTTAGTGGACCGGGGTAATCTCACCTCTCATATCGTATATTTGTGAGATAGAGTACTTCATGGCACGCAAGCAGCCATGTGGCGCTGAATTTAGAATACATACGGAGAAAACAACGTCAACAAACGTATTTTATACAGGTATGCTAATTAAAAAGGTAATCGAGACACCACTGAGAACAAAGAAAAAGAAACAGTGCGAAAGAGAAAAGCCGCTGCTGTCCAGCCAGTCTCTGTTTTCACAGAAAGAAAGCGCTTTTTTCACAGTCCAGTGCTGTCTATTATAATCGACTGACACCAACGATGCCGCGCCGCAAGTTGTCTGTGCGCCGCGTGAACCGTGCTTGCTGCTGCACTTCTCCAATTCCTGAAGGAGAACGCACGCAGTCTCAACATTGACAGTGTCGATGGCATATCGCTTCGATTACGGTCAAGCTTGCAGTGTTTTCTTCGACTTGAGACGAATCTTGGGGCGTAATCGAAAGCAATATTGAGGAGAGTGGATGCAGGAGATGGTAAAATAAAAAAAAAAATGGTCAAATTATCTTCACGGTTCACTTTTCAAACAGCAAGCAGCCGCAACTCCGCCGCCTTCTGTCCTGTCATGTGAAGACGACGGCGGATGCTGGGAGTAGGGCTCGACAGAGTCCTGACAGTGAATCACTCTTCAAAGTCCGATTTTGACCTTATGATACATAGTGTTGGCCATTTTTTGGACTTGGACTTCCGCTGGGGTGGTTTGCTCCATATTCATACGAGAAAGAGCCCGTTGCTTGAAGTGGTGGAGGTGCCGCGGCGTCCATGTCGAATGCATCTTTGCCAATAATGTTTGAGACTTTCTGTTTCACCATTTTATCATGCTCGGATCTTGATTTTGTGGAAGCCTTCTGTTCACGGCTTATCATCTACCTCTTTATCAATCATATTTTCACTTGTGCCTTTATTATTGAAGGATGACCTTTCTGCGCGTTTGACGAGGTGAAGTGCCGCCTCGCATTCATTCTCGCGCGCTTCTGTTCCATCCGCCATTCCCATTTCTCGCGAGCGCTCACGACGAGGGGATCCATGCGCACGAGTCACTCGCCGTCGCCGCGCGACGCAGCATCCGAGAGCCCGTGGCGGCGCGACGAGGTCGTACATCTGCTGCGCGCGTGGCGCCACGTGGCCGTCGCGCGAGGCAGCGCGGCGGCTGCAGACGACGAGCTCGAGAGCGCGCGCGTGCTGGACTACCCGGCGATGTTTGCCAAGTTCCAGGAGTTTTGCGACGACGCCACGCAGCGCACGCTCAAGTCGCTCGTGAAGACGCGCAAATCGCTCGATCGCTCCTTCCGGTTCATCTCGATGTTCAACCAGAACCACGTCGTGGCCAAGAGCATGAGTGAGACCTGGGGCGGCCACAACTGGTTTGCTGTGCCGCTCGATGAACAGCGACGCGTTGTGAACGCGCACTACAAGAAGAAGCCCTTTGCGTACATTGACCAGGAGATCTTTGACGCAATCGAGCTGATCATGGACAGCGGGAAGCTGCCGCCGGCGACGTCCACGGCAGCAGAGGAAGTGGCAGTTCAAGTGCCGTCGAATTCTTCGTCGACGGCCGCCAGCGAAGGAGCTCTAGGTAAACGGAAGCGCACAACAATGAAGAAGAAGAGCTCGACCAAAACCGCTGATGCTGGCGACGAAAAACTCTCGCAAAGACAAGTAAAAGGACGGAAGGCGAAAACGGCCGCGGCTGCCGCCACGAGAGCTGCCGCCATAGCCAACAAACTGACGACGACGTGGTCTCGAGAGGATATCCTGCTACTGCTTCGTGCGTGGATGGATGTACTGAGCATGTCTCGGCCCGACGATGAACCGATTTTGGAACTCGATAAGCGCATCAGCGACCGATACCTTCTGCTCGCGGGCAAAATGAAAGCGCGGTCGCTGATAGCGATGCGCATCAAACGGTACTCGATCCTCCAATCCTACCAGTTTATCATGAGCTTCAATGCCAACAAGAATTTAAGGCTGCATGGTGAAAAGGGCTCGACGAAACCGAATAATTGGCACGCACTGAGTCGAAAAGAGCGCACTCAAATTCTCCAGAAGCA
This sequence comes from Globisporangium solare, assembly GCA_023335675.1. Classification (NCBI taxonomy): domain Eukaryota; phylum Oomycota; class Peronosporomycetes; order Pythiales; family Pythiaceae; genus Globisporangium; species Globisporangium solare. The sequence goes on from JAADVP010000794.1 coordinate 5,506, forward strand.
TTACAATAAAAGCCACTACGCACACCTGGACGAAGACATGCTGCCAATGGTGGCAAAGATCAAGAAACTCGAGGCGAGACACTCCGCTTCTTCAGCGTCTAGTCCAAGTGGGAACAAAAAGCGTGCAGCATTAAGCTCCGAGCCATGGACCATGAACGAAGATACGTATCTTGCACTCGCGTGGCGGGATGCGGTTGCTTCCAGTCGCCCATCCGTTGACTATAATACTGTGCCGGACTCGCGGATATTCGACAAATTCGCGGCATCCTATAAAATCAAGACAACACGAAGGGTGGGTGACGTGGCGATGCGAAAGCAGATTCTGAAGAACACGTACGAGTTCATTCGCGCGTTTCGGGGTGAGGAGACCCACGGGTCTGACAGTAAGCAAGACGGAAGCCTGAGCTGGTTTCAGACTCCAGTACCGGAGAGGGAGAAATTGATCGCGAAGGCTAAGCTTCCGTGCGCTGAGATGACTGAAATCGCTTACGCTGTACTGGATGAAATCATTCAGAAGATGAGCCAAGACGGAGCGAATCAAGGCGACGAGTCTTCGCTTGAAATCCACCAGCCGCGAACTGTGACAGGGTGGTTTCGTGGCGAAGTGCAGCTTCTCTTGCGAGCATGGACAGAGAGTCTGGAAAGTTCCGCCGGGGCAGTTGAGTCTATTGTTTCGTTGAATAATCGAACGTACGACAGATTTCTCGAACTTTGTGGTGGTACGACGACGCGAAGTGTCAAGGGAGTGCAAGCCAAGCGCGAGTCGATTCTTCATGCGTACCAGTTTGTGTGCGACTTCAATGCGGGCAAGATCAGTCCAACGGGTAATTTAGCGGATTTGGTACCTGGGATGAAGTACGATTGGTGCTCGCTGAGTGTTGAGGGAAAAAGGAATGTTGTCCGAGCTCACTTCAAAAACTGCAGTTTCTCGTATTTGGACTCGGAGCAGCTGGGTATGGTCGAAAGAATCCTCCAAATGACTTCTGCCGTTGACAAAGACAGACCATTGGCAATCCCGGATGTCAAACCAGAAGAGACTGCAACTATTTTGCGCCCCGGACTTCGAGCGAATAGCTGGATGCCAGAAGAATTGTGCAATCTGCTACGTGCGTGGCGCGATGTTGTGTCCGATAGTCCACAACAACCCGACGAGTTAGTGACGATATTCAATGCACGCATCTACAAGCGATTTGAGGAGCTATGCGGGGGTGAACCAAAGAAATCAGAGGCATCGTTATTTACGAAACGCAAGACCATGACGAACACGTACAAGCTTATCGTTGACTACAATCGCCAGCATAGCTCTGATCAAGCTGCCGAAGGTGCTTCAAAAACGTATCCCTGGTTCTCGTTGAGCGTGGTTGAACAGAAGAAAAAGATCAAAAGCATGAACAAGAAGAGGCACTCGTTCTCATACATTGACGGAGATATCTTCAACGAGATGGCTGTGATTTTCGAGCTCGCGGACAGCAAGGATCAAAACACGACCAGTTTCCACAGTTCTCAGATTTCTACACTTGTATCTGCGGATAGTCAGCGAGCGTGTTCTCCAATAGAAGAACCAGAAAAGGTCGAGAGCGATGAAAACACGAACTTGTCGTCTTCAGAGCCCGTTGAGACTCCAAATGACGGTGCAGATATCGTCGCCTTGTCGGGTACTGTTCCAGCGGAAGGAAACAACGAAGAAGACAACTGTGTTCCAACTCCAATTGATCCTTTTGGTGCAGCAGCTGCAGACGATGATCTAGCCAAAGAACAGAATACAGAGATTGGTTATGCGGAGAACGATGAGGCTACAGATGTGTCGTTGCCAGAGCGAACCAGTGCTGAAACCGATACTAGAGAGGACATTTCCTTGGCTGATGTCGTCGGCACATCTCTCACGAAAAGAGTCAGTGAAGAGATTTCGCCTGAGCAGTCTTTCCTTGCTGACGAGCGCTCGGTTGCAGAAGAATCGGATGCGGAAACCATCAGCGAACACAGCTTTGACGGGACATCGCTCCCATCTAGTCCTGAACCTGTCCGCAAGAAGCACAAGCTCAGCTCAGATTTCAGTGCCGTTGCCAGCTTTCTGGATGTGCAGACGCAGTATTTGACAACCTTTTTTGCCCAGATTCGAGAAGAGAGGCAGCGAGAGCAAGACCAACGACGGTTGATCCTCAGACAACTTCAAGAAGATCAAGAGGAGCGTGAGCAGGATCGCGAAGAGCGCAGGCGAGAGCGAGAGCAAATTCGGCGAGAGTGGGAACGATTTTCCCGAGACCGACAAGCGGAAAGAGAAAAAGACCGAGCCTTACTGGAGCAACTTCTGCAAACGGGTACGCGTCCCGAAAGCGGCGGGTCCAACGAGAAGGTAATCGATAGCGTGGTCGACGACGATGACCGCGGATCGTGTGCGCAGTTGCTGATGATGCTACATTCGTAGCTGTGTGTGCATGGGCTTGGCATCACTTCCAATATTCCAACTTTAGTGTTAGTAAAAATGTGCTGCAACGAAAGCAATCTACGTTTTTTTTCAGGTTCGATTCACTTTGCCTGGGTATTTCAGGGATTATTCTGGAGCACACCATGCTTGTAATGCTTTGCTGGAGCACCGCCTAACGATCGCACACCGAACGCGGTCTTAAAAGTGTCGTAGATGCGCCATTGGGATCCAGTGAGGGTGCCGATCATGGTCATGCGCGCGCCAGGCTCCTTTGTGGCCAGGCTCTCAAAGACCGCTTCGCTCGCGATCGTCGGGGTCGACTTGCCCATGAGCGAGACGAGGGTGGGACGCGACAGCACAGGTCACGCCGTAACCCAAAGGTGATACCGAGTTTGCGTGGTCATTGGGTTCGAGCTCTTTGGGTCCGTAAACGCACAGGTATAGAGCGCTTCAATAACGGTCTCGAGTAAGTGAAGTTTAGTTATGGTGCACGGGAATTGGCGCGACCAGAGCAGCATTGCCGAGCCGAAGACAAATCGTACCTTGGCAGAGTCGACTCGCATCGTAGCAAGTGCTGGGCCAAATTCTGTGGGGAACGCGCCAGCAGGCGAGATTTTCCACCTTGACCTTGGTCATTTCCATGGCGTACAACGCGACATCCGCGATCATTTCAGCCATGGCGGTACCAGAGAAGTCGATCAATGCGCGGTATTTGTACGCACTCTTCTCAAGTATGCAGCCACTGATGCAAGAAGAACCAGCGACGTCATCACATGGGAGGCAGATGCATCTTGGGACGAGAAGTTGCCAATCCACTCGTTTTGGTGCGATCGACTCGGTTGGCATCTGCATACAAGCGCTATAGCTTCAACAGTTAAAGCTCGGGTTCTGAAGTAAAGCCCTTCGTCCATTTTCCCAGTTTACAAGCAGAGCCAATGAAGTGAAACTCAAGTGCTTGTGTGTTCTGCCAAAAAAAACAAGAGTGGCAAACTTGCCAACGAGTGGTCGTCCGTGTGATTCGGCAAGTGCGGCATCCGAACCGCCACTATGGGAGTTGTTTGAATCACTAACAGTACAGTACTAGAGCACCCAAGCGAGCACCACAGGTCGTCCGTTGCCCATGCTTCCACGCGTCTCCACATTTCCCAGACAACGTGATTGACGCGCGCATCGCGATCTTCGAAATGGGTTCACCGCATCAGTGGGTTCGAAAGACGTATAACAAGTATAGTATACACATAGTATCCGGACGCCAGTCAGTTCTGCAAAAAAATATATTTCGAAGATCCAGCAAGCACAAGAAAGGCCAGTCATTGAGTTGCCAGTCTACCACATCCGGTTCGCTTCTCCGTTGCTCGTGCGCAACATAGCAGCAACGCAAGCACACGAATCCGACGTCACCACCCGCGCATCCGTTGTGATTTGGCGGGCCGCTAGCGGGAGAGCTCCATTCGCCATTGCTGCCACGCGCGCGTCGCTCGGTTTCCTCTGCGATGACCTCGAAGCGCAGCCTCTTCTCCCCGTCGTCGCGGCTGCGGCGCCGCAGCAACCCGACAGCCAGCAGCGGTGCCAAGTGCATTCCCGCGAGCCCGAGCAGCGCGCAGTGGAGCAAGCGCGAGACGGCGCAGCTCGTGCGTGCGTGGCACGACGTCGTGGACGACGCGCCGACGGCGCAGGAGACGGTGGACGCGTTCCAGACGCGCCTGCTGCTTCGCTTCAAGGAGATCTGCGAAGACGAAGCCAGCAAAACGAACGAGGTGCGAGTGGTGCGCACGCTCACGTCCGTCGCGCTCAAGACGTATGCGCTGCGCCGCATGGCGCGCTTCATCACGCAGTATACCACGCAGCAGCAGGCGAACCAGAGCGAAGATGGAGACGAAGCGATGACGGAAAGCTGGTTCTCTTTTAGCAAGAACGAGCAGATCGAACGTTTCCAGGAAGCCGGCGCGACGAATTTTATCGAGTTGGACGAGGACACGTACGATATAATCGAGCGCATTCTGGAGAAGCAGGAGCGCGTGAAGCAGCAAACGCCGCCGCCTGTGCACTCTGGTGGGCACTCGTCTGCGTGGACCGGCGACGAAATCGGGAATGTCGTGCAGGCATGGCGCGATGTGTTCAAGGACGATCCAGAGAAGCTGCCGCATACGAGCGCGATCTACGCGCGCTTCATTGCGCTCAATGGAGAGAATGCGCAGCGCACGAAGCCTGAGGTCGCGAGCAAGAAGCTCGCGCTTATGAACATGTACACAGTCATCGCGAGTTTCAACAGCGAAAACACAATGGACTCGGCGACCAAGATCACGCGTGGGAGCATGAAGCGCCAACGCCGCCAGAATTGGTTCTCGCTCAGTCCGTCCGAGCGTGAGCACGTGTTCTCGGACACCATTGACAGCAAGAAAGAGTACTGTTTCATGGACATTGACGAAGAAATGTACGCCGCCCTGGAGAAACTGATGAAGGCCACGGAGAAGATCCAGGACGCAGCAAAGCGACGCTTTGAGAAGAAGCGTAGAAGCACAGATCTGCTGCTGATCTCGAACAACTCGGAGCCAATCGACTTGGTGTCCGATGAGGATGATGAGAGCGACGCGCAGTCTCGTACCTCCAGTCAAGAGCAGTCTCAGTACGACGGATACAGCCCCACTGAGGAATCTACACCTTTTGACCAGAAATCTCTGATGAGCATGGATATCGGCGAAGAAAAGGAAGCGAGCACTAACGATACGCAGCCACAGAAAGAACCAGAAACAGACAGCGGTGGTCGGTCCCCGACATATTACCGGACGAGGATGCCCAGCAGTGACGGCGAGCGAGAGGCTTTTGACGATATCACCACGAACGAGAGCTCAACGAGCGCCGAGACTGTAAACGACGAGAGCGAATGCGAGCTGGAAGGCGTCACGTCGACGGGGAGCGCGCTCAAGAAGCAGAAACTCGACGCCGAGGTACTGGCCATGGTCAACCTGATCGAGAAACAGGCAGAGCACTTGAGCGGACTCGTACGCCAATTGCAGGATGAACGGACACAGGACCGGGAAGAGCGACTGAAAGCGCTTCGAGCGATCGCGGACGACCAGAGAGAGCGACAGCGGGTGCTAGAACAGCTGAAGGCTGAGCAGGAAGAGAGGCTCCAAGACCGCAAGGAGCGACGGCAGTTGATGGAAATGCTCATGCGCGAAAAAGAAGGGCGAAGCGGAGCGAACGGCCCCAAAGACTTGACGATCAAGAAAGAAATGAAAGCCGGATGAAGTGAATCAAAGCCAGGCAGCTCGCGCACCAATGTACCAAAAAAAGTAAACAAAAACTCGCCAGTAATATGTACACAACCAACCTGTAGCCTCCTCACTCACTTGTGTGCCGCGTTGGAGCAATGCGTATCATGAATGTGCAATGAATTGAAAGCGCGCTGAAGCGCGCCACGTGCAACGTACATCCATCGTTCCTTATTCTTCGCTTGGACCTTCATCACCTCGAAGGCCTTCTAAGTCATGGAGGCCAAGTAGCCCCACACGACCTTGAGGGATGAGTTCGTTATACGTTCATCATGTGGAATGTATTGCTGGAACTGGCACGACGGAGGCCGTCAGACGCCGTGTATCGATGGTGTCCAACTTTCTTCGTGCCTGAGCAAAGAGAGAAAGCTGCTTTGAAGTGTGCATCCAGTCCAAAGATCCTAAAAAGGCAACTTGCCCTTTTCGACATCTGTTTATTAGAACGGTTTTGCATTCAAATACTATTCCCCCCAAAAAGTTTCCATAAACTCGGAAGTGGTGCTTATATTCAAGAGAGTGCAATGCGCTCTCTGAGGAAAAAGAGCGCCCACTATCGAAAAGAACATGGCGCCCCGCACGCGGCAGCAGCAGGAGCTCGAGAAGCAGGCGCTGGTCGCCGCGAGCCACGTGTGGACGCGCGCAGAGCTGCGGCTGCTTCTCCGGGCGTGGGAGGCCGTGCTCCGGAGCCCGCATGCGCACCACGAGTCGTCCGAGGAGCTCGAGTTCCGCATCTACACGCGCATGGTCACGCTGTGCGAGGGCGAGCAGCCGGCCAAGGACGCGCGCGCGATCCGCCAGCAGACCAAGCATCTCAAGCGCACGTACCGGTTCATTTCAGAGTATAATCAGAGCCGTATAGACGCGGCAGATATCCCAGACTCACAACCGGAGCCACAAAAGCTGCCGTGGTTTGCATTATCGTCTCAAGCACGCCAGGAAATTTTCCAGAGCCGCAAGAGACAACGCCAATATCGACAAACACAACAGACTCGAGCCCATTCCTTTGTGGATATCGACGATCATATATACCAAGATCTGGCGGTGATCATGAAGCTCACGGTGCTGCAGATCAAGAAACGGAACGCCATGGCGCCTTCGTCACGGTCTACTTCTGCAGCGGATAGCGAGCCACCGCCGTGGACGTCCACTGAGCTGTGGAAGCTCCTGTATGCATGGGGCGATGTTCTTGAGGAAATGACGACGGACAGTACACCTGCTATCACTGATAGCGCACAATTTCAAGCGCGGTTGTACCTGCGCTTTGCGAGTCTTTTCGGAGAAGAAGCATCGTCGTGTCGTGATGAAATCTCATGCCGGCTCCAAAAAAGAGCGCTGATCAGCTTGTACTACATGGTGGCATCGTACAATGATATGCGCGGTGTCGAGAAAGACTGGTTCTCGCTGAGCGAGGCTGAGAAGGAGCGGGTCTTTGCGTTGTGGAATCATAGAGCGGAGGGATTTGAGATGCTCGATCGAGGAATGTTCAGTATGCTGGCGTATCTTGTGAAGCAGGAGGGAGGCCGAGACTGGCAGTCGCAGGAGCAGATGGATACACCACATTCGCGATCCACTCGTGCGGCGAAACAGGCGAAACTCGAGGGATCACGATTCGATGAGCTTGAGGTGAAACACCCTATGCAACGTGAGAGCAACCAGCACAACGGGGACACCATCACAGTTGACCTGCTATCGGATACTGCTGACGACAGTGACGACAACCAAGACGATTACGCAAAGACAACTGCAATACCACCTATATACGAAAGTTATAGCAACCAGCTACGTCCATGTACGTATTTATATGAAGGTGGAAGGAGAGTCCAAGCAGCAAGCGAACCAGAGCCGTCGACCCCCTGGAGCTCTGCCGATTTCGATATTGAGTCCACCACAACGTCTGTATCCCGGAGTTCCAATCGAGACAATCAATTTATGAGCGGGCATGACGGATATGAAGAAAACAATGAAGCTGCCAGTAATGCTGCCTCAGAGGACATTGCTGCTGACACTGAGGCCGAATTTTCTGCCGCGACTTCACAAAAGAGGAAACGTATGGATCCCGAGTTATTAGCGGTTGTTGATATTCTTGAAAAGCAGGCGCAGCACCTGAGCTCAATGCTTCGTCAGGCAAGAGAAGAGCGAGCATTTGATCTTGAAGAGCGGAGGAAGATTCTAGAGCAGCTCAAGGCAGACCAAGAGTCAAGACGGCAAGAGCAGATAATGTGGGAGTTAGAGCGAGAGAAGCTACAGCGAGGGCTAGGAGAACTCCGCAAGCAAGTGTTGATGAGGCGATGAAGCGGCTCACCTACGTGCGAAATGTGCAAGCGCATGTACACTGATGCGGGGGGAGATGAGCATTGACCACTTTGGGTGATGCTATTTATGCGGATCACTTGACGCTGTTGTGCCGTTTACAATGTGTGTCATGCAATATTTTTGTGAGAAGAAATTATGAGTAAAGCGTCGTAGAAGTTTTTATCTGAGGATAGAAGGCGACGACTAACAGAGATTCTTCGACTTAATGAATGAGTCTCTCGAAGTGCACTAGCAACTTGATTTCGGAAGTGAGATCGGGTGGCGCTTGTGAGCTACGTGAGTGTGGACGAGCTAAAACGTTAGTGCATCTGACTTTTTCCTTTTGATTTACGTATAAAAAACGATGCAAAGATCCACAGTACAGACAATAAAAAGTGAGTTTTGTCGCACTTTTGATACCGTGGCGCCAAGATCATTTTCGAGGAAAGCTGCTATCTTCAAGCACACACGTCTGCCATCTCCACGCACATCCTCTGTCAATATCGTTGAAGACATTGCGTCCATTGCTTATTTGCAAGTACATCTGCCATCTTGGTGCCTCGAGTCGTATGTATGTATGATCATCTGACTGTCACCATAGACTTCCATTTCGACATCGAAGAGCCTCAACCGACTGCCAATCCGTCGACCTGCAAGAAGGAAAATACTCGAAGGGACCGAGCATTTTTGACGGGTTATCGGGTTTTACATATTTATACTGCTCTAAAATCTGTAACACCCCTCCCCACCTAAAATTTACGAGGCCGTTTGAGAACTCCAGGGCGCCTTCAAACCGTATCAAATGACCAGATTTAGGTCTGGGAGCCCTCTGAATGCCTGCGGGAATCCGCCCAGTATGTGCAGTCATGTAGATTTTCTTTATTACGGAATTCATCGAGAATGTCACCTTCGAAAAAACTAAAGCGACTACCTATTTTTTCTCGACGTCTTCCGTAACAATGCCTGAGAGTACAGGCTGTCCTATAGGATACTACG
>JAADVP010000795.1:0-14484 GCA_023335675.1 Globisporangium solare
AACTTACTTTGGTTCTACAGGGGAGATCCCTACTGGGGTTGTAATCTGAACGTGCTAAAATTGGAGACTTTGTAAACTTTCAGGAGGTGGCTGCAGGTGCTGAAGAACGAGCCGAAATGGGGGGGAGTTTCGAAGCTTGGCGATAACACGCTGGATCGCATTGTCGTCGTGACCACTAGGATTGGCTGCGGCCTGGCGCAGGAGAGCTCGGACATGGGCTGCAAACGTAGACAAGACCTTGACAAGAGATCGCGGTGGGGTTGGGCTACGGTTTTTGAATACAACTGCATTGCGATATTATTATTATTATTATTTATCAAACATGGCGGTTGTTAAGCGTGTCACACACCATAATCGCGATTTGTGGCCGCGAAATCGGAACCCGCGGCATGGACTTGTACGCGGATCTGCCGCTCGCGAAGGGCGCGTCGTCGGCGGCGCTGGATGCCAATGGCAACGTCAAGAGCAGCACCAGCTCCGGTACGAGCGTCAGCGCGTCTGCGGCTGCGTATCTGTGATTGCGAGTAAATTAATGTGCCGTGTCTGCGTGCTGTTGTTCTGCGTGGCAGTATGGAAGACGCCGACGGCGCCGGCGTTCGTGCCGCAGGTGATGCGCAGTGCCCAGCAGCAAGGGAGAGGCCGTGGCGCTGTCCCGCCCGCTGCCGACACCAAGAGCGTAAGCGGTCGTCTTTATATCACTGCTGGCTATTGCAGTTGATGTGGTCGTGATGGCGGCTCGCTCACTCGGCGTTTTGACTGGACAGGCGGTGAACATGGTACCCGCCGCATTGCGGACCAAGAGCCCGCATGGCGCGCCGACTTCTGCAGCAGCGAAGGAGCCGTCGGGTATCTCGCTCGTGTTCAAGCCTGCGTCGATCACGCGCAAGCCAGCGGCGCCGCAGTTCGTGTCGGCCTCCGTTCGCCCAGCAAGCTCGAGCGGAGACAGCGGCACTGCCGCAAACGCGCGCGTTGCCCAATTCGAAGACGCCGACGAGCCGCAATCGCGCGCGGGGATCGGCATGCGCGGCGCACTCGGCTTTGCGGCTGTGACCGAAGTCGTGCGCGTTCAACCGGCGCAGGGCGACGAGAACCAGCACGTCGCAGCGGCCAATGAGCATGCTGGTGCGGCGCTGCAATCCTTCCAAGCCAACTACCGCGACGAATACAATCCGGCGCGCCCCAACAGCTACGAAGCGTACTGCGAGGAGCGGCTCAATAAGAAGAAAATGGAGCAAGTGAAGCGCGAGTTGGAGCGCCGACAGCGGGAGCAAGAGCGCGAGGTCGGTTCGCTTCCATTCATGGAGCTAACGGGCATGGGTACACTGTGGTCAGTTGCTGACAATGAATGATATTTGTGTGTGTTGATGTAGGGCAAACTGGAGCGCGAGCGTCTTGTGCGCGATATCGCAGAAGGCAAAGCGCCTGCGATCGACTTGCCGGCAGCCGGACGCGGACGTGGCATGACGATGCCAGCGTGGATACGCAAGAAAATGTATGGCGTGTTGGTTGTTCTTCGTTGGCTGCTTGCCCTAATGGAGGCACTGAACGTGTTGCCCCTCGTGCCGATGCCGCTGCAGGGAGGAGACGGCAGCAGCGAAACAGGTCGAGACGGATCCAGCGCAGCACAGTGTCATTGCCGACCAGTTCGAAGACGCTGCGCCACGCGTCGGCCTGGGGTTCTCGCCCGATTCGGCGCCCCCACGCACGATGGGCCTCGGCCTTTCGTCACGTACAGACTCGCACACTGCGAGTCGACGCTCGCCTAGCGCCGAAAGAAGAAGAAGCGAACGATCGGATCCTTACCAACATCGCAGTAGAGACTCGGCGGCAACTGAGCGAGACGAGTTTGGACGCGAGGTCAAACGACGAGGCGAGAGCGAGCGGCAGCAGAGTGCGCAGGAGTACACACGTGGCCGTGATGGCAAAATGCACGAGCAACGGGGCGCGATTAGCAGACATGACTCTGGTATGTTGGGAAATGGAGACTGTGGTCACAATGACTTTGATCCTAAACAACTGCGACACTGCTCATTGTGTGTCTTAGGAAAACGCCATCGAGACCAAGGTGCAAGCGCATCCGCAACGCAGCGTGGCTGTGTCATCTTGCTCCAGGTAGGTAGAGCGTGAAGCCGACTTCCTGTGAATGATTGACGTCTGACGGTGGTCAGCTCGCTGTTTGAACAGAACATGATCGGTCCCGGTGAAGTTGACGACGAGCTCCAGGACGAAGTGAAAGAAGAGTGCGCCGAGAAATATGGCCCCGTGGAGAGGTGTCTGATCCACGAAGTCCAGAGGCGGGTGCCCCCGGAGCAAGCAGTTCGCATCTTTGTGCAGTTCCAGCGTCCCAGCGATGCTGAAAAAGGTACGACCGCGCTGCTGCATCCCAGTGTTGTTGTTGTTGTTGCGCGTGCTTGCTGATCGCGAGACGGACGTTCTCGTTCTCATGATGCGGTATTTTGGTAGCTCGAGTAGGATTAAATGCGCGCTTTTTCGGCGGACGCAAGGTGCAAGCGACGTATTACGACGACAACAGGTTCCGACGCCTGGACTTTAGCGCGTGAAAAACATGGCAGCGCACATGTACGTGTATGACCAAAATCACATGGAAAGCGTTCTTCTTGCTTTGCTTGTAGCCGCAACGTCGTTCAGCCTACCTACCTACCTACTGGGCTCCTCGTCATAATAGATGACGACGACGATAGAGAGTACAGCGAATGAGAAATACAACGCCAAGAGCGCGTAGCATAGTCTCTTGCGATACTGGAAGCTGTCGCACGCCGCCATCGCGAGGTTCATCGCCAGACTGATAAACAGGTATCCGAATCCCAAATACACAAGCGGTGTCGGCTTGCCCATCGACGCGGGTCCATTGCTGAGCACGCCGATCGTCAGCGCGAGCCCGATGCCGATCAACAAATTGAACATGGGGCCCGCGAAGCAGCCTGCGAACGCCATGGTCGGGAACCCGTCTCGAGCGATCGACGTGTTCGACACCAGGTCGCCGATCGAGTTTCCCCACGCTAGCACCTGCAGAACAGCACGATGAAGAGCAACAGATGAGCATGACCATCGCGCTAATCAACGGGGACGCATGAGCGCTTTGACACGCACCGAGACTCCAAGAACCGAGTTTGAAATGGCAAAGAGGCCGCCGAGCGTTTGCAGAACGCCCAGTACCTCATCGGCGATGTTCATGATCCAGATCACGGACATGGCAAAGGCGACGCACACGAAAGGCGCCAATCGGACCCCCTCCGGCGGCTGCTCGTGGGATGTGGAGTGTTCCACGAGCGCACTCAAAAAGCCTCCGCCCAGCACGATCGCTCCGATAAACACCGGGTTGTGCAGACTGTAGTGGAACAGCGAGACGCCAATCGCGAGGATGATGAACGGCGGGCACGCGACCGCAAAGTTCTTGTCCCACGTTTCTTCGTCGACAAGAGGGATCGTGAGGCGTCGAACGAACGTTGCGACAAACTCGAACGGATTCCAAACGACGCACTCAAACGCGGAGTAGCACTTGCGGAATCCCCGCGCAAGGGCGCTCTGCCAGCTTGAATCGCGTGCGAGTTGTTTCTCGCTTTCGTCGCGTGTCAGCTGTTTCTCGCCTTCGTCGACTTGATCCAGCGGCCCATGTGTCTCTTCTTCGGTCTCGCTTATACTCGGGAATTCCTCAATGCCGCTTAGTTGATGATAGCTCCTCGTCCAGCGATGCGCTGTGGGTCCAAAGTGCGAGCTCGCCTCCATTGACTCCCACGCCGTCCTTCGCCGCCTCGATTTGCGGCTTTGCTTCATGGACGACACACACACCGACGCAGGACGCTTGAAATACGTGTCGGTTCGTTCCAAGAGCGATTGCTTCTCCTGGGCGCGTTGGAGCACGGTTCGATACAAGTGTTCATCCTGCAATGAAGGTCGACGAGTAGCTGCAGTAAGCATAAGGCAGAGCATGCATGCACTAAGCGTGGTGAGTACCTCTTGGCGCATGGAGCGTGGCGTGGGCGCAGACGCTTTGCGATGCAACGTTGGTGGCCCCTGCGAGGAACTGTCCGAGTCGTAGTTGTCGACGGCCACGGCGCGGTAGTTGGGGATGCGGAACACGTCGTAGCTCATGGGCATGAGCAGGTGGTGCTCGGCATCCGAGCCATTGCTTGAGGACGGAGACGAATCACTGTACTGCACCTGCTCTGCGTCATAATACTCGTCCAACAGCGCGTCCTGCGGTTCGCTGCCGAGTCGGGCGCACACGAGCGCCGCGATCTGCTTGTCGAAAAACACGGCCAGTGCGTAGCAGACGTAGATGGCAATGAACCCAAGCGCTTCGAACAAGTGAACCTGCAGAGCGCCATCAGCAAGTGGCGGTCACATGCCATTTACCACACGACAGCATGCGTGTGCATCGTACCGTCCCGTCAAAGCACACAAAGCAAAAATACGCTACTGCAAGAAAGTAAAACCCGACGTCGCGGATAAACTTGTGCGGGATGAGCTGCTCCTGGCCCTGCGACACAAGCCCGACGCACGCAGCGATCACTACGACGCTCGCCAGAGCAAGCAGCAGCCCCGAGTTCAGCGCTTAAAGCCCCATTTCACAACCACGATGAGACCAAACGCTGGACATGCAACACACCTGTCGTGACAAGCAGTCCACCGCCAAGGATCGACGCCACGCCGATGTTCGGAGACGAGAGCGAGAACGCGGCGATGTTGGAGAACACATCGGGCGAGCCATTCCCAAAGCTCAAGAACGTCACGCCCGCAATGTCCGGCGGGATCCGATACTTTTCCACAATCACCTGCATCATCACGACCACTGGCTTGTTGAGATCCCAGTCCTCAAGCTCTCGTCGACACGGCACGTACCTGTAGCACGGGGCAAAAGAACGCATCGGCCGTCGAGCTCAGCAGGTACAGCAGCAGCACCAAGACCACCACGAGCGCCACGCGCGCAAGCCCAAGCGACTCCTTCAGCGGCGACGTGCACTGCACGATGTATTCGTAATCAAGCAGCGTGTCGGCGCCGCTCGTACCCTGTCCGCACATCTCTGGTTGTGCAGTCGCCATGGCTTCATGGGACGAGGTTGCATCAGCGTCGTCCCTCTCGCGTAATCCTGCATCTTGAAGCGCGTCGACAGCAGCTGTTGCGTGCGCAGCGACCGTCAGCAGTAGCAGCAGCGTCGCGCAGCGAAGGTCTGCGGCGCTGGACGCAGTGCGAAGGCGTCGAGGGCGGATGCGCATCGCGGCGTGTGCGGTTGTGCGGCCACGAGGGGATCACTCGAACGGGACCCAAAATGTGTCCAACACTCACTCGCCTTGGACGTGTCTAGTGTGTGTGGAGAGTGCGCAAAAACCACTGCGAGCACCTGGGTAAATACACTAACGCAGTTTGTTTGACGGTGGTGGAGACGGAAGGGAAAGCGAAGGGTACTGATGCAAGAAGGATAATTTTAAAAACCACGAAGTGCTGCGGTGGTTATCACTACAAAATCAGATTCATTCCAAGCAACGCACGCGCCTCAGAAAAATCCATTTGAATCTCTATCTTTTTTAGTTTAGTTTAGCAAATCTTTTTAAATTGATACTCGGTTAAACATCCCTAAGATCTTCATCATTAATGTACTGCTTTATGCGCCACCATTTAATCATTAATTTTAGCCAACCACAACCTGTTCCTTCCTGACGCCCTTTCGTCACAGATCCATTTGGCGCCTCATCGCCCATGACATCACGACGCTTCGCAGCGCACGCCGACGCTCTGCCCTGTCCCACGTCTGAAGCACGTGCTGCTGCCACCATCCAGAAACCGACTCGCATGCCTTCTGTGATGCGACAGTCGCTGTAATCGAGAGTTCAGCACTCGACTGGAGTGAGTCCGTCAAGGAAACCACTAGACTCACGGGTCGCTGCATTCGAGGAGGAAAGCTGGTGGCACATGATGTGCCACTGCGCGCCAGAGGAAGTGAGCGACCACGCAACAATGCACAACGACGCGCGGTTCTGCATTCGCTGCTGCGGCGTGCGTTTCGGAGCATTCCATCGCTCTGCGGCGCGTTCACTTCCGTAATTGGCGCGCGCAGAGCGACCCGCGCAGACGCTCTATCCATCCATCCGTCGTTCTGCCACAGAACAGAATGTACGCCAGCGCTTCCGGACGACGCGGCAGTGTGAGTCAGCGAAGGCGCCGCCCGAAGCATCCCCCCGTAGCGTCGTCCAAGAAGAACGCGCCGATTATCGAAGTGGTCGCGGGCCAGCGAGCGTGCCTCGCTGGCCCGCTGATGGCTGCGCCATCGGTGGCCGCACCGACGAGCTTTTCGTTTGCGTGCGGCGGGTGGCTCAAGATGTACCTCTTTGGCGTGGCGAAGGCGCTCCAGGAGTTCGAACTGGAACGCGACGCGCAGGTGATTGGCTGCTCGGCGGGCGCGCTCACGGCGACGGCGCTCGCGATGAATTGCGACTTCGACGCGATCCGCGACCACGTGCTCACGAATGTGGTCCCCAAGGCGCATGCCACCTTCGACGGACCGTTCAAAGTGCGCGAGTACCTGCGCGACACGCTGGCTGCGACTGGCAACCTGCATCGCTACGAGATGCTGAACGAGAAGAAGCCGCTGACGGTCGTGTACACGTCGCTGTCAGCGTGGGCGTCGCGACGCGTGACCGAGTTTACGTCGCGTGACCATCTCGAGAAGAGCTTACTGGCGTCGTGCTGCGCGCCGCCGATCGCGGGGATGCCGTTCAGGATGAATGGGGAGTGGGTCATGGACGGCGGGCTATTCGATTTCCAGCCGACCTTTGACGGCAAGACGGTGACCGTGAGCCCGTTCTACTGCACGGGGGCAGACATCAAACCCTCGCGGTACGTTCCGATGTGGTGGGCGGTGCTGCCGCCAGGTAAGCGCGACGTAGAGTGGCTGTTCGATCTCGGGTACGAAGACGGGCTGACGTGGATCGTCAAGTCTGGACTCGCGGGCGCGAAGCACGTGGAGATCCCAACGAAGGGAGCGAGCTACGACGGCGAGTGGACGACGACTGTCGGGCGTGTGCTCGGATACCGCGGCGTCGAGAGCCACGTGCTCGACGCGATGTTTGTGGGGCTCTTTGTGTGTCTCTGGAAGCCGCTCGTGTTTTTGCTGCTGTACCTGGAATTGTACCTGTACGCGCTGATCGCCGGCAGCAAGGCGGCCGTGTTTGGCGCTGCGGCCAAGCTGACGGCGTCGAGTATCGTGATCGCGCTGTCGGTCGTGATGCTCGCGACGCTGGGTCTCCAGGACACGCTGCTGTTCTTCGTCGGTCTGATCACTTCGGGGATCTTCCTCGGTGTCCTCGTTCTGCTCTGCGGAGGCATCCACGAAGCCGCGCGCATGGCGTCGCAGGACTGGCAGAAGTGCCAGTCGTGTCTGCGCAACATCACGAGTCTGTCGCTGTTCCTGCGGTCGGTGCCTGTGTACGGCGCGTCGGTGCAGCTCAAGCGCCACGAGTTCCTCTTGAAGCATTCTTTTGTGTATCGCGTCACGCTGCACTTTGTGTGACGCTGCCAGGAAGCGTAAAGAGAGAGACACATGAGCACCGTTCTCATACAAGACGACAAGAGATGCCGCCCATTATCGTCGATAATTATCCCCCCCCACCCCAACTAATTAATTGCCTTCTTTTCCAGCGAGCTCTTCTTCTGCTGCAGATGCGGCATATTGATGGAGCAGATGCGCAAGGCACACAAGAGGAGACAGGTAAACAAGCGGCTCGTGTTAACTGATGAACCGAATTCTATAATTTAATCACTAGCATGGCGTGGCAGCGAGACAAGCTTCGATCGCTTGGGTTCTCGGCGCCGCCATGGACGATTCAAGATACATACACACACAAATAAGATATAACGCTACGCTAGACACTGGGGCGCTTCTTACAGCGCGACCGTGGTCGTGCTGGTGCGGTTGTGGAAGCTGAGGCGGTTGAAGTGCGAGAGCGAGCTCGCGAGCATGAGGTTGCGCTTGTCGACGGAGAACGACTCGCGGTCGTCCTGCTCGGGCGCGACCTCGAGCTTGCGCAGCGGCGGCGCCGCGTCCGCGACGTCCGTCTTGGTGATTCGGAGCTCGAGCTTGTGCATGCACATGAGCATGCGCAGCGCCTTGGCCTCGTCGTCGCAGTCCTGGATCACGACCGAGTCGCGCCAGTTGCGGCGGCGCCACGTCTGGATCGCGTGGATCCAGCGCAGCATCACGTGCTGCGACGAGCCGCTGAGCACGACCGCCATGCGCTTGAAGCCCTTGAGCGAGCGCTCGGTGTCGTGGACCGAGCGTACGGGGCAGAGTTCGAGCGAGAAGCGGTGCGGGCTGAGCGCGACGCCGGGCATGGCGCGCGCCACGGCGCGGTGGCGCGTGAGCGAGTACTGGCCGAGCCACTTGCCGCCCTTCTTGGTGTAGTACGACAGCACGCCGCCCTCGAGCTCGAAGTAGAGCGGGTCGGCGTACCGCCCACCCTCGTGCAGCAGCAGGTACCCTTCGTAGTCGGCCATCGGAGTGCGCGGCACGAATCAACTTGCAATGTGGCTGCCGACGATCTGCACGTGCGCAGCGCAACGGCAACTCGCGGGCCAGCCACAAAAGCGGGGCTGCTGCCAGCCGGTTGCTCCATTGGGCGGTGCATGCGAGCCGGAACAGCAAGCGGTGGGGGCGGGATCGGCCAGAAGCAGCGGAATTGTATATACGAACGTCTCGACGCACGCTCTATCACGAGATCCAGCTGGTCGGACGAGTGTGCTGACTTTCTGAAAGCCCAGACTTTTTTTTTTAAATGTATTTATCCAAATACAGTGTACGCTGGCGAAAATGAACGTTCAAAAAATGGTTGAACGTCGGTTCTGGATTGCTGCGGAGCGGCAGCAAAAGACGCGCGGCGAGTGAACAACTTGATGCTTGCGTGGATCCGATAGAGTGTAGAAGCGGGCTGCTAGAATACTGTAGGCCTGGAGGATACGGCGCGATTTGCATATGGCCGTAGAGATTGGCGGGATGCACGCTCGCTGTTTGTCGTAAAAAAAAAAGTGGCGGTACTTCCGTACGCCTGCTGTTGCTGCTGAGTGCACATGTGGTACGAAAACAAAACCCACCTCTCTTTTTGAGTTGAAGGGACTTTATTTGGCATGGAAAGGGGGAAGGTTCGTTCTGTTTGTATGGTATGTGGTTTTAAGAGATTCCTTTTGCATCACACAAATACATATATATCAATTTTGTTTGTAGAGGATCTGAAAACATATGGGCAACTCAGAAGAGTTGAAGCTCTGGTAATCGACGTTCAAAATCGGTAGACGAAGACTATTTTCCTGACTTTCACGATTTTCCAAGTACTGGTTTGGACGACTTCTATAGCTAGGAACACACTGTTCTTCTCCAACTGGTCGTTAGGCCGAGGTATGCGCAGTTGATGAGTGTCGCGCCATTCGATCTTGCAGACCCACTGAAAGTGATTGCTGCCTCAAACAGTCTTTTGTGCAGCATGCATATGGACATACTACTGGTACGCTGAACCGTCCTTTGCCTGTCTGTGACTGCTTTCGATGGAAGAGATGCGACTGGAATTCACCATTCGGTAAAGTTGCGCTCAGAGGCCATTTGCCTTTCTCCCATGCAGCAGCGATTCTGGCCGAGTAGGAGCGCGGCAGCGACAGACACGTCCGCACCCTCTTTTCTACGAGAATTGTTCCGTGCTTCGATTTCAACGCTCTGCTTGATATCTCTTTTTTCGCGTCAGCGCTGGTATCAAGTGTGTGTGTGGGGGGGGAAGTCTCCTGCGTCTTGTGTCACTGGAAAACTAGCGACAATGACGAGCGCACAAACCATCTTTTATGCTGCTACTATCAATGACCAATAGGAAAAGTCGAAAGAATTGATTTTCTGACAGAAACTCAAAAGTATTGACAGCACGAGTGCTTTTTGCACGTGTGGCGCATGAGTGGAACAAGCGAGAGCATGAACTCTTGGTATATTTTTGTTTTGCTCACTCAGGTCCAAAGAATCATCGTCGTCGCCTTGCTGTGTGTGTGTGTGTCGGTGTGTCGGTGTTCTCTTAGCGCTAGCAAAGAGCCAGCAGCTTTTCATGTCAACCATTGCGACTTTATTTTTCATTTGATCGAAGCGTATACAGTATAACCTAGAATACAATTTGTCTAGGTGAAAATATGTGATAACTACCAGTTTATGCCGCGGTGGCGTAGACATTGGACACCTTGAAATAGCGTGAAGATGCTCTTCAAGTGCATTTCCATGCGCATCCGAAGTTAACACAAGGGCTCAAATACCACTGGAGGACGTGCAACAATGCCGAAAGAGCTCGTCGCTTTGGGGGATTGGTCATAGAAGAAAAGGAGTACACTTACTCCACGACGACAGATTATTACTCCAACTGTTTGCATCAAATAGCTGCTGAAAAACAAGCATCGCTAGATGCGTAGGCAAATAGTTCGCAACATTGGAAATGGGAGCTGATTTAGCACGAGGTAGAGTTGATGCAATACTGGGTTTCCAATCGCAGCTTTGCTTTGACACGGATTGAGCTGGAATGATTGCTTCCACGATCCGCAGCATTTGCTGGCAGCCTAGATTTTGCGATATACTAGTTGTTAAAAAAAAAGGCTTTGATATATAGTGGTTCGGATTGAACCACATAGAGTGACTGTGGTAGCTAGTGTGCGGCTTCCGTTCAAGGTCCATCACAGCAATCCCGACAAGTTGTAGGGAGCTTACCTTCGAATCATCGCCAGCATATTTCTTGTTGTGCATGCCGAAGCTGAGACTAACAGGAATTATCGTACTGCCAGAACATTCGACAACAAATTTTGTTGTACAACCGTGCATTTATGAAGCTTTTAATTGAGCAAATATGATTCATAGTGCGCTAAGAGACCTTCCGCGCACAGTGCGCAAGAGTAGGTGGTGAACAGAATACACAGAACAGCCTTTTGCGAAGTAGCAACAGGAGGGTTGAATATTTTTCTACAGACACAATTGTTGACAATAAATGTATGCGCAATTGCAATCAATTCAAGTAAAGTCCAAAAGGTGATAGATTTGTCTAAAAGTGCTGCAATGGTGTTGGTGCATGCCAAAGGACACCACTGCAGGCAGCACTCACGATCTCACCACATCAATGACGGCTCATGCACTGTATTTTGCACCGAATGCGCAAAACACTTTAATGTGCGCCAGTCCAACAGCAGCACATGACCGCACTGAACCAAGGTCGCAGCGCGGCGCTGAACTGACCTCAGATCAGCCAGCACTACGACGTGCTTGACGACACGCTTATTGTGCACGTAGAGTCGATTTCGTGCACGAAGTAGCAGCATCGAAATGTGTGCTAACGTTCTCGGGCTTCCGCCCCTGTGATGATGCAGCATAGAGCAGCACAAACTCGGACTAATCCGAAGGCAACACCCGCACACCCTATTGTACAACTCCCTTTCAAGCCAAAACCGAGCTTTTTTTCTCGGACGACACGATGCACTCAAAATACGCATTTTGTGCGACAGACGGGGTGCCTGCCCTCTTGACAAACAGGAATGGCGAGTGCTTTGTTTGTCACGCTGCACCCTAATAAGTGAATGCACCCCTCGCTCTATTGACATTTTTTCAATGTGCATGGCTCGATGGGTCGATGCGCATTGGGGAGCGGCGACAGCAATCGGGTCCAAAGTTTGCTTTGTACTGCAGAAAGACCACTTCGCAGGTTCTCGTTTTGTCGTCAAAACGCCGACTTAAATCGGTCGCAGAGCCTTCCCGTTTTTTTTTTTGCGTGCGAGTAGGAGAGAGAATATACATTAGGTTTCACAGCATCGGTAAGTAAATTGATTAATAAAAGTGCATTTTCCAGGAAAGTGGGTCATGCAAAATATTGTGTTTGAGCGAGACTGATTGAGAGGGTTTGACTGCTGTACGCATCCCCTTTTACCACCGCAACATTGCGCTCCTTGTTTTCCTCTCGGACGACATTCATATGACGCAATCTGTTCGGAAGCACCTGTCACTCCCCATAAACCTATAAAATCAACTGTTTTGGTGCAAACCGTTCCAGAATTCTCCACTGTGCATTTTGGGCGTTGTGAACCTCTTTGAACCAATGAACTCCATCAATTGATAAATCATTACGTGATGGTGCGCCAGCTGGCGGATTTTCTGCGCCGAGGTTTTATTATGCTCTCTACTGGACCTCTTTGCCAGCACGCAATGCTACATTTGGTCAGTATGCATACAGTACGTCCAGCGAGTGGATCCTGCTAAAACGCAACCTGGGTGCATCCGCCGAGGTTTTATTTCACTCCCAGTGTGCGATTGTCGCTGCGGTTGGAATTTGACTTGCGCTGGCTATGGGGGTGGTTTCCCCATCCTTCATTCCGCAATCGCCCAGCTGGTGCGCGGCCCAGAAGCTGGATTCGGCCATTTCATTCCATTCCGCACGCGCGCGGAAGGCGCGCCCACAACCCAAGAGACGCTGCGGCTGCCAAATCTGTAAATGTGTGTGCGACCGCACACGCCGCCATCCTCGAGCGCGACGTCGTCGCCCGCCTCCCCCCGCTTGCCCTCCCGCCGCGCGCGCGGCATGAGCGCCATCAAGCCGTCGCGCCAGTCGCGCACGCACTCGTTCTCGTCGGTGTCGACGACGTCGAGCAGCTGGTCGCCGTCGAGCATCGCGCCGCAGCAAGACACGGTCTCGGGCCACTGGGCCGAAGACGCGAACTGCCGCAGCTGCGCCAAGTGCGAGCGCCCGTTCACGATCGTCAACCGACGACACCATTGCCGCATCTGCGGCCATATTTTCTGCCACGCGTGCTCGCGTACCCGCATGGTGCTCTCGACCAACCTGGGCGAGATCCCCAAGCGACAGCGCGTGTGCGACCCGTGCGCGGCGCATGCGCAGAGCAGTGCGATCTCATACGACTCGGACGATGGCGCGCGCATAGATGACATCGGGTACTCGAACGCGAGCTCCCTGGGACCTCTCGAAGAGATCGACTCGTTCGAACCAGAGCCCACGCCAGAACCGAGTGTGAGCTTCATGCTTGCGTCCATGGTGGGCTTTGCTGCTGCCTTCTGGTTCCTGATGGACGAAGTGTCGTACACAAACCCGGCGATTTGGATTTTGCTCGCGGGATTCTGTAAGAACCTGCACGAGTTCATCGCGTCCATGGCGAACAAGCGGAAGAACCGCAAGATCGTGACCCAAGTGGTCACCCCTGCTGATGTTGGCGTGACGGCATTGGGCGACGCGATGGCGTCTGGCGAAGACAGTGCTGCGCCGCCCCAGAAGCTGCACGACCTGGTCCAGCTCACGCCATCCCAGAAAGCGGACATCGTCGAGAACGGCGAGAAGGCGACTGACAAGATCATTGAGCTCAGCTTCCTGGCCGAGGGGTGGACGAGCGAGCAGTCGACGTACGAGGATGTCGTTCTTCACTCGCGCGATGGCAAGCCCGTTCGCATTTACAAGTGTGAAACCGAGTTTGATTTGTCTCCGGATGAGCTTTTCGACGAGCTCTTTGGACGTTTCGAGACGAGCAGCACGTGGAACATCACCGCTGCGCAGAACAACATCCTGCAGCCGCTGAGCGAAAACACTGACCTGGTGCACCTCGTAACGGCACCAGCGCTCGGTGGCATGATCACGAGTCGCGACTTCGTCAACTCGCGTACTTGGAGGAAGTACAATGGCGGATACGTGATCGGAAGCGTGTGCGCAGGCAAGAACTTGCTGAAGACGACGAAGGGGATCACGCGCGGTGAAAACGGCGCGACTGGCTTCATCATCTTGCCGCACGAGACGTCTCCGTTCAAGTCCCGCTTCGTGTGGATCTTGAACTGCGACATCAAGGGATACTTCCCAGGAAGCCTGCTCAAGAAGGGCTCCATCAGCGAGATGCTCTGCTTTGTGCGCAACTTGCGCCGCCATCTAGCTGCCGCTGCAGGAAGTGACAGCACCCAGTAAATGGTCCACGAGGACAGGGGACCATGCGCGCATCGAGCTGTGCACTCGTAAGTAGTCTGCTTGTGCATATTGCTCTCTTGCATTTGTTTTTTGCCTTCCATTCGATCACCTGACGAAATACCCAGCTCCTTCGATCGAAGAAGCGCATGCTGGTCGCGGCGAGAGAATATGATAATGTTATAATAATAAAATCGCTCTTTGTCTACTGTAGAAAAACAACAGTCCACAGATCTCAAAACGCAGCACAAGTCAATGGCTGCCGTCAGTCGAATTGTTGAAAGTGATCGTGTCGCGTGTGCGTGTGTGCAGGTTGTAGGTTTATTGTTTATCCAAGAATAATATGAACTTCACTATGGCGCAGTGGTTTGGCGTTCGACTTCCAAGCCTGAGGTCGCTGGTTCGAGTCCCGCTCCGGCCTTACTTTTTGGTTCGGCTTCCAGCCAACTCCCAAGTGCGGTTCGTTCAGGCCGGTTCGGCACGCGCGGTTCCTTCGATTATTCCAGAACACAA
>JAADVP010000796.1:0-14454 GCA_023335675.1 Globisporangium solare
AATTCTAATCCACTTCTCAATTTGCACGTTAGCGCGCAAAGCTCCCTCTCTTCTCTTTGGACACAGCGTTACCGCTGTGCCCTTCCTCTCACCTGCGCTTCCTCACCGCACGTGTACGTCGTGTAACGAGTCCCGTTACAGAGATCTCTCTCGGATTTGCACTCCTATTTAGGGGTTTCACACACCCACGATAAATAGCAGCCGTGACCGTAATACAGGGCACATAGGAACAGGCAAAAACGATAAATTCCACAATATCCTGTCCGTAATACAACGCCTGACTTGACAGCCAACCACCTGCAATAGTTCGTCGCTGTAAAGTAATTCATACTTTTTTAATTGATTAATAACACCAAAAAATAATAACTCGTTATTCACTTGGTAAGAAACAACACTATTGTAAACTACCCGTAAAATGAAAATACTTTTTCGAGGTGGGGTTTCATCTGAACCGGCACAGCACTTCTAATTTTTTGTATCGGAACCAGATCTGGAACCCATACAAACAAACAAACAAAAATACTGTATCCTGTGCATTGATTTGCACATGTACTTGCTCGGGTGTGCACAGACAGTAGCCATAACCGGTTGCTCTTTTATCCGAAAATCACGAATGTGATTTTCGGATAAAAGAGCAATTATTTTTTCTCGGGGTTTTCACCAATTGGCGCGCGCCATGCCACTCCTTTCCCTTGAATCACCTTGCGCTTTGCGGAAATTACGAAAGTAGCCACGCTTCCCCAGAAACAGCCAGCAAGCAGCGACGCTGCGAAGGAAGGGGGCGGCGGCGCATTCGCGCATTTGCAGAGCCCCGAGCAGCCGTCGCGTGTGAGCGGCCGAAGCAAGCAAGCCCCAGAATGGATCTCTCGTCCAAGGACAAGACGCGCAGCGCGTACGTGCCGCGCGGGGTGTTGGTGGCTGGGGAGGGGTGGATCTTGGTTGCTGACGTATCTTTTTTTCCGTGTTGTGTGCCGTGCGCGCATGCTGCTGTTGTTGCTGTCACTGCTGTGTGTGCGTGCAGCGCGTTTCTGGCGACGCACAAGAGCAACATTGCGCTCTGGTCGGGCTTCTTCGTGCTCGTGCTCTTCTGCTACCACCTCTTCAGCGATGGCGACTTCTCGTTTCTCATGGTACGTGCCGCGAGTGCGCTGTCAAAATCAAAATGCTGGCCTGTGTGTGATCACTCGAAGGGAGGAAGCTCACAGTTGTGTGTTGTTTGTGCTGCAGACGTTTGGTTCGTTTGTGCGCGCCTTTGGCTTTGCGTTCCTCATTTTCAAGGCGTTCTCGCAAAAATCAGTGTCTGGTGCGACGCATATCATCCCATCCGTCTGCGGTGCCGCTGTCAATAAAATAGCACTAACGCGTGCGTCACTTGTTGTTTGTATGTGCAGGCCTCTCGCTGAAGACGCTGGAGCTGTATGCGTTCGTGTTTTTGTTCCGCCTGAGCTCGATCCTGCGCTACCAGGGGTACCTCCCGTACGACCGCAGCGGCGATTGGCTCTACTCGTTCCTGGAGATCAGCGCGCTCGTGATGTGCTGCGGCGTGATCTACCTGGTCACGGGCCGCTTCAACTCGACATATGAGCTGCGCTACGACACGTTCGGGTGGCTCCACGTGCCCACGGAGCTGGGTGCGCTGTACATTTTGCTGCCGTGCATCTTTTTCGGCATGGTAAGCAGCTCTTTGTGCGCGTTGCATGCGTCTTGTTGAGTGCGCTCGTAGTGATGAGGAAAGACTGACGTGGCACTCCGATGTGGGATACAGCTCGTGCACCCGAACTTGAACCGCAACTGGTTTGCCGACGTGGCGTGGACGATCGCGTTGTACATTGAGGCTGCTGCCATTCTGCCGCAGCTGTTCATGTTCCAGAAGCGCGGCGGCGGCGCCGTCGAGTCGTGCATCTCGCACTTTGTGTACGCGCTCGCGTTTGGCAGCTTCCTGCACTTGGTGTTTTGGTTCTCGTCGTACCACGAGCTCGGCGAAAAGGACGCCGGTCAGCACGTGGGCTACGCGGTGATCTTTGTGCAGATCGGCCACATGCTCATGATGGCGGATTTCCTGTACTACTACTTCAAGAGGTATGCATTCTGTGTTGCATTGTTTTTGTGCGTCCTTCGAGTGTTGCTGCAGTCGCTCACAGCGCGTTTTGTTTTGCTCGATGACAGCATGAAGGACGGCGGTCCGATGATGCTGCCAACGCACGGCGCATACCAGGCTTAGAGCGCTCGTGGCACAGGAAGACACACACCCAGGGGAGAGAAGGGGGAGCAGCAGGAGAGAAGAGCGCTTGGCGACTACTCGGCGTAAATCGCGTGCATTTGATGTCAGCAAAAAGAAGAAAACCCGATAAAAACGACCAGGAAAAGGAGACCCGTGCAAGAGCTTTGTTCGGTTGCGCATTGATTGGCCTTTGTGATTGATTACCAGGCGCATCCTTTGCTGGTAATCACAGAAAAGATACTTTTTTTTTACAACAACCACGTGGTGCGACAGGACTCTGTGGGGGAGGGTGACGTGGCGCTCGCTGCTCGAAAACCGTGATTGCACAACTGTCTGTGCACAATCTCTACGTGGCGTCCACACATGCAGATTTGAGATCAGTCGCATGCGAATAAATGGAAACAGTGCAACGCAAGAACGAACGAGTCAAAAATGAACAAAAAAGAATGCACTCGACGCACTCAACGCAGCGCTTTTTAAATAAAACGAATTGGGCGCGCAACACGCACGCACGCAGCGTCCCACGGCTTCTTCCGCAGCAGCAGCGGCAATCGGCTCTTAGGGATTCGCCGGTGGCGGCTGCGGCGAATCTTCCTTCGATTCCGCATGCAGACGCTTCTTGTCTCTGGCCGCCTGTCGCCGCCGCCGTCTAGTTAATATAATCATCCTCGTAGTCCATGGACACGTCGCTCACTATTAACCGGTCGGGGAGCGTGCTCGCCCAGGACACGTCGCCGTCGTTGGCCTCGCGCACCGTGATGCACGTGCTACACACCTTAACCATCTGGTTGCGCGCTTTGGCGGCGCCCTTGAGGTTGGCCTCGGTCGTGAACGGTAGCTTGCGCTTGTACCGCGAGCACGGGCCACAGCAGATGCGCCCGCAGAGGCGGCAGTGGTGGCGCCGCACGAGCAGACTGAACTTCTTGGAGCACACCATGCACGTCTTTTGCGTCGCGTTCGGCACCCACTCGGGTGGGTGCGCGATGAACTTGGCGAGCCACGCCAGCTGTGGCGGCGATAGGATGTCGAGTACGAGCGCGCCGTCGTTGTTGCGGATCGTCATGCTCGCGTTCTCGCGCACGAGGCACGCCGCGATCTTCCACAGGCCCTGCGAGACCGCGATGTGCAGCACCGTGTTGCCCGCACCGTCAATCGTGTTCGGGTCACTACCGTGCTTCATGAGCAACCGCACGATGTCAGGCTCGTCCTCCTGCGCTGTCAGCACGTGCGCGATGATCGGGAACACGTCGCGCTTGCTCTTCAGTGTCGGGTCGGCTCCCTTCTGGAGCAGCAGCGCCACGACCGCTGCAGCTTGCGGCGTATTCGACGTGGCCGCAAAGTGCAGCGGTGTGTTCCCGTTGCGGTCGGGCAGGTTCACGAGACTGCGGAACTCGGGCGCCGCGAGCAGCTGCACGGCCTCCAGGTTGCCGTACTTGGCGGCGATGTGGAGCGCGATCTGTTCCTGTTTGTACGACTTGACGGACGCGAGGTCGAGCGGCACGCCGTCGTACATGGCGAGCAGCGAGGTCACGACGGAGCTGTCGCCGCGCTTGGCTGCGCGGTGCAGCGCCGTGTACCCGGACGCGTCGGGCTTGTACGGGTGGTACCCTTTCTTCTTCCACTTGCTGGCCGTGACCATGCTGAAGCGCATGGATTCGCTCTCGCGGATGGACGCCATGCTGCCGATGGTCTGCGACACCTTGGCCGACACGCGCTCGTTGGACCAGACGCGCAGGTTCTGGAGCGCGATCGGGATCTCGAAGTCCGAGTCCATCGTGGACGTGGACGAGAACGACGACTCGTCCTCGTCCGCGTGCTCCGTCATCGGCCGGCCGAACGCCATGGTGCTTGCGTTGTGTATGCGCTCGGGGGAGGGGAGTTAGTTGCGTCCGGAGAGCGCGCAGCTGCCAGCGTCTTGCTTGCGGGCGTCAGCAGTGCGCAATGGCGGCGCAGCGGGGAAGATGGAGGAGACCGCGCGTGCTTTGCTCGGTAAAGAAGTGCCGGAACGTCGTCCGTCGGTCAATGCAACGGACTGACTGGAAGAGTCCGGACAGCCGCCGCCGTACTGTAACGGAAGGTAAAGGCGGTGGCTGCAGCCACCAGTAGCGCTTGCACGAGACCCACCAAGACGCTCGGAGTCACACTTGTAGCCACGAAGGGCACAGACCGAGAGGTACGCTGTACCACTGGGAGGTGCAGCGGGTATGGGAAAAGTGGCGCATCAAAAGCAAAAAGTCTGGATCTCTTGTTGTTTTCTTCTTTCTCTTCTCCATAGTCAGTCTTGCCTCTCGCTCCGGACGCCGTCTAAAACCTATATTTTCAGCACTTTGTGATGCATCATTTCTCTACTCGGAACGATTTGTGCTGTTTGTGTACATTAATTACTCATGCTCGTTCTCATAATCTTATAAAATGAGTCTGTCGCACCGCGGCTCGAGCGAAAGGCACGACTGTACACACAACGCGCAAGCCGAAATGATGAGATGGTTCGTCTGCGCTCTTGGTTCAAGCAGCGCTCGCTGCACGCTTTTTGCGTACCACGCATGCGCAATTCGCTCTTGCGTTGGTGGCTTCCAGTGATCTTTCTTCCTGCAGCAGCGCCACCAAAACGATGAAATAAATAAATAAAAATCGTCCACGAAACGACGAACGATTTGCAGAAACAGAGATACTCACTCGTCCGCCAGGAAAACAAGCGGACGAGCAGACAGTGAGGTCTACAGCTACGGTCTCTTTTCTCGCTTTACAAACCGAGACCTTGGTGAGTGCTGGCGGCCCGTGCAATGCGGACACAATCACGATGGTGGCGGTAAGATTATGCATTTACAAATATTGATGCATCTGGGCCACGCGCGCGCCATTTCGCTGCAGACGAGCGCGTGAGTAACACGAAGGTTGTGCGCATCAGCATTCTGGAAAAGCGCAGCTTTTCGTGATCTTTCGGGTATCCACCCGACAAGGTACGATCTCACTCGCAACGCAGTACAGTGTATCCTCTTCAGAGTCCGAACTACCACTGTACACATCCTGCAAAGTACGTTCGGAACAAAGCAGCAAATCAGGACAGTACCGTGAACATCTGAACTAAGTACGCGCACCATTTGTTCCGCGCACTTGAAGCAGCCATTCGCAGCAATGGAGTCGCTGTTCGTGCGGTCGCTGGCGCTCGCGGCGCCGTCGGCCGCGGAGCCGAACTGCCTCGTGAGCGCGTCGCGCGCCACGGCCGACGGCACCTTCGCGGTCGCCAGCGTGGCCGAGGGCGTCATCCGCGTCTACGCGGCGTCCTGCGCGGCGCTGCTCCACGAGTTCGCGTCCATCCACCGCCGCATCTACGCGCTGCATTACACGAGTTTCTCGGACTCGCTCGTGACGCTCGAGAGCGACGCGCCGCTGCGGCAAGACAGCGGCGGAAGCGGGTACGCGTGCGGCGACGACGACGACGCCGAGACGTTCCTGTGCGTGTACCACGACTGGCGCGAGCGCAAGATGGTGCGCGGGTACACGCTGCCGCTCGGCGTGCTCGAGAGCCCGTCGTCCAAGCGCAAGGCCGACTGCGTCGCGGTGTGCTCCTTCACGGGCCGCGTCGTCATCGCCATGGGCACGGTACTCAACATCTGGCAGTGCAGTCGCGGCTTCTTCGAGCACGTGATGGAGCTCAAGGTCGATATGTCGCAGCACCATGCGTATCTGCAGGTCGAGTTCGTCGCGATCCATGGCGTGTATGTCGCGTACGCGTCGCAGACCGAAGTGCGCGTGATGGAGATCCACGTGCGCAGCACGAAAGACGCCGAGAGCAGTAACAGCAAACCGCTCTCGCTGTCGGCGGCAGCCGCGGCGCAGCTTCCGAATCACGACAACGAGCCGCCAGCGCAGCACGATGGCGCAGGACGCCCAGTCCCGGAAGACGACGCTGACTGCGTCAATATCGGCGGCTTGGACGACATCGGCGCCTTTGTCGACGTCCCGGTCCCGTACGGCAAGCAGGACGACGACGGCCGCGACGACGCGCACGAGAAGCGGATCTTCGACGAGCAAGACCACACGCCGCTCGTGCTCGGACGCAACGAGGCGCAGCAGGAGGCGTGGAACCTCGCGGGGCTCGTGAAAAGCCAGGACATCCGCGTGAACCAAGCGCTGTCATACTTTGTCGGCGAGCAGGACGTGCACGTGCTCTTGCAGCGCTTCCTGCCGCCGAACCACTGCGTTCGGTCGCTCACGTTTCTCCCCGAGACGATCGACAACCAAGTGAGCGTCGAAGCGAGAAGCTACACGCGTCTGCTGGTCGCGACCGAGAAGAATGCGTTTTTGTACTACTTCCTGTCGCAGGAAGCCGATTTGACGCGCAAGAAAATGGCCAAGAAGCTGTTTGGCAAGGGCGAACGCGGTGTCACTAAGTCGCGCGGCATGCACAAGCCCATCAAGGTGGGCAGAGTCGTGGTCGGGAAAATGCGCGACTCGTTTGCCAGCCTCGACGACGACGGGGGCGACGACACGGGGGACGGGGAACCCGACGATGGCGACACTGAGTCGGGCCGCGTGGTGATGCACTACACATTTTCGTCGCCAGTGTCGTGCATCACGGCCAACAGCTCGTTCCTCTTTGCGGCGACACTCTCGGGGCTGCAAGTTTGGTCGATCTGGAGCCCGTGCCATTACGTCGCGGCGAGTCGAGCGCTGAGCACGTCGCTCGTGCCGCAGCCCGCGCAGCCGCAGTTACTGTGCACGCAGCCGCTTCCGTTCCCTGCGTCCCAGATCGCTGCGCTGGATTCGTACGTCGTGCTTCTGCCGAGACCGTCGGTCGATCGGCACCGCCAGCAGCAGCAGCAGCTTCCGCACGACTTCATCCGCATGAGCAGCTTGGTGGCTGCCGACCGCCTCCCCGAGAGTGAGTTTGAGATGCGGTTCTCGCAGCCGTGCGCATCTTCGTTGGACAAGAGCGTCGAGCGGAACGTGCTCATCTTCCAGCAGAGTCCGCCGTCGCTGATCTTCTCGTATGTGCGCAAGGGCATCGTGTCGTCGAACAAGGGGAACGAACTCACGACGAGCCAGATCGATCTGCTCTTGAGCCTTTTCTCTCTGTACCGATACCGCGCAGATGTGGGCTTCGACGTGCTGCATTTGCACAACACGACGGAGTCTGCTGGCCACGAGCACAGCTACAATGCCATGGTGGACGAGAAGGAGAAGCTCGCGCTCGAGCTGGAGACGCGACTCTACGATACGATCGCCAAGGCGTGTGCAGCCGATTTGGCGGAGATTTTCACGTCCGAGTCGCATCGCAACCTGACACGAGCGGCGCTGCTGTACGTGGCGTCCAACGTGCCATCGAGCGAGGTGATGCATCGACTGCAGGCGATCATGGGCGCCGATAATCGCTCCGAAGTCATCGACGCGACGGGAAGGTACCTCGAGGCATTCGTGTTCCCGTCCCCAGAGGCGTTGCCATCCGTTGGTTCCGGTTGCACGTCGAGCACTTTGGTCAAGCGGAGTGACAGCGCGAACGAACGGGACTTCACGCGCACGGTCCTGCTCCACTACGGGAAATATGCACCGGAGCAGCTATCGCGCTTGATCGTCGATTCGACGCTGGTCTGGTCGCTCGAAGACATTGAGTTCGCCCTCGAGAAGCTCGCCGAGTCGTCCAGTCACAGCGTTCTGGTCAAGATCGCGAGGCTGGTGTTGATCTTGCGCGCGTCTTCTTTTTCGCCGGACGAGTGGGGTGCATTCAAGCAGCTGCGTGAAAGTGCGGATGCAGAATCGCTGGCGGCGTTTCTCTCGACGTGCTCGTACGGGTCCATGTCGATCCACGTGAAGCACTTGCTGGCCGACTGTCGTGATGCGCTCGTGCATCTGAGCGTCACGCACCCCGAGTTTCTGATGCAAGCAGCAGCGACGAACTCCGGATCCGAGACGGTCCGCGATGGGGGCCGAATGGTTTCGTCGTCGCTCGCTCAAGCTCTTCTCGAGAATGCGCCGCTCGTGCTCTTGCAGATCCTGGAGCGCGTGTTCAACAGCGCTGTTCGACGCCAAGAAGCGGTGTTTTCGAGTCTGCTTTTCTGTCTGAGCGTCATTGGCCAAGCCGCTGAGCTGTCCATACAGCGACTGACGTCGTATCGCTCTTTCCGCACGAGCGACAGTGTGGCGTCCTCATCTGCAGCCACAGCGACCCCGCTCGTGGGAAACCAGGCCTTTGTGCTGCGGTTCTTGGTGTTTGTGCTGGAGACGTTCCCTATGCTAGAAACCCTGGTGGACAAGGACGAGCTCCATGACGACGAAGA
Organism: Globisporangium solare; assembly: GCA_023335675.1. Classification (NCBI taxonomy): domain Eukaryota; phylum Oomycota; class Peronosporomycetes; order Pythiales; family Pythiaceae; genus Globisporangium; species Globisporangium solare. The sequence continues at coordinate 8,500 of JAADVP010000796.1, forward strand.
CGATTTGAAGCGCGTGAAGGCAGCTGTTGGCATGGAATTGATGACATTATGCGTCAAACTGAGCTCGTCCGTTGGACAACAATCGGCAGAGGCTATGGCTGTTACAAACGGTTCTCGGATCGAAACGACGCTACTGGAGTTATTCCACCAGGACGAATTGGAGACACAACATTATGGCACGCTCCCGGAATGGGTACACGAGTACCTGGAAACACGCTGCTTGTCCAACGCTCCAGAACCTCTGAGGGCGTGCCTGCGGTTCCTGTTGAACCTGACGCTCGTGCTGCAGCAGGAGGCCGATCTCATCTCGCCAGCGGATGTGCTGAGTCTCTACGACGCGAATGGTGCTTCCAGCACGAAGAAGAAAACGGACACAAAGAATAAAAAAAAGACCAGCGCCGCTGCGACTCCTTCATCGCCGTCCTGGAACCTGGAAAACGATTTCGCCGCGCTGATCGTGCTGCTGACACTGCCTCGGGTCTCCAGGTACACTGCACTGATGCTTTGCGAAGGTGCATCTGTCGACATCATCATGACAGTTTGTGTGTCTTTGTATTTTTTTCTTCTTCAGGACAATCGACGGATTGCAGCTGATCGCAGCGCGTGCGGACTTCGTCAACCTGTTCCTCCCGTACGGAAAATGCTACTGCGTGACGCTCGAAGAGTGGCGGTTCCTCATCAAAACGCTGTCCGACACAAATTCCACCGAGGTAGGTCGCGTCGCGTTGTGGTCTTCGTTTGCGGGCGTCTTCATCTTCCGTCGACTGACGCGCATGTTGCCAACACCGTCTCACTCGCATGCAATCAATGTGTCTGTTACCCCCACCAGGGTGACGACGCGCCCAATGACGAGGCTGCCGTGCTGGAAAGCGTGCTGAACCACATCTGCTCGACGCTCGGCCCTGAAGATTTACTTCTCGTGCTCCCAGACGACGGCGATCTTGCCATGTACATGGCGACGCTCGAAGCATCCGTTCGCTTGGACGAAGCACGAGAGAAAGCGCGAGACGCGCAGCACTACGCCCATGCTGTGCGCGCCAAATAGGCAGCCAGGCAGACATGGGCAGCAAACGCGCATGCGTTATGTGTAAGAGCTAGGTGTAATCTGTTGCTGTCCTGCGTACCCAATGCCTTGTTGCTCCAGGAGCCGCGTGATGGCGTCAATATACTACGCAAACGAAGACAAACACACAGACCGTGTTAGTATCGCACATGACGTCGGCTCGGACAGATAGATAGATAGATAGATCAAGAAGAAGCGTGCGAAACCACGCACCGCTGCTCGAATTTGGCGGAAGCGAGGCTTCCGCTTGCCTTTGATGAAGGTGCTAAAGTGGATCAGCCAGCGCTCGTTCGCCTGCAGCGCGACGTAGCTGTCGTCGCCGCGCGCGCGCTGCACGATCTGGTTTTCCTCTTGCAGGTTGAGCTCAAAGAGCATTTTCGACGTGTCGTCACCGTGCGTTTGGCCGACGCTGCTGGACCGGTTTGATCGGTTTGCCGCCGAGAACGCCGGTGACGGCGGCGGCGGCGGCTCAAAGACGCTGGCCGTCGCGAGGCGCGGGAGGAAGCGGCCGTCCCAGAACAGCAACAGGTCGAGTTCCTGCATGAACATGCGCACTTGCGCGGCGGGCGTGTGCGGCGGCAAGCGGATGTCGAGCTTGAGCGGCCAGAAGTGCGAGTGGAACACCGAGGTGAGCGACGTGGCCGTGCCGCCCGCGGGGATGAACGTCTTGGTGTTGTTGTCCGTCTTGAGCACGATGAAGCCCAGCGGCGCGTCACAGACGCTGCCCTTGGACCTGCCCTCGATGTTGATACGCGTGTCCAAGTGCAGCATGTTGGTGAGAAACATGTAGTGCGCGCCCATGACATTGCGCATCTGTCGTCGCCAGAAAGAAACAACAAAGCAGCAGCAGCAGCCCACACATTAGTCTCTTGCACAGCATCGCGCTCACGATTTACTTGCGATCACGGACGCACCAGCGGTAGCACGGACAGCGCGATCGCGAGGAAGAATCCGGTGGACACCACGAGGCGCGCGGCGCTGTCGTCGCCGATCACTGGCGCCAAGTAGTACGTGTACACGACGAACACGAGCAGCAACATCTTGGCCAGCTGCGCTCACACACACAGTGACAAAAACAATCAGAGCGCGTCGTTATAGCACCAGCATCGCAGTGGAGTTGGCACACACATACACAACGAACGCACCGTCGTTCCTTCATGCAAGAGCGTCGTGCGCCCCACTTTCTCGGCGTCCGTGTACCCTTCGATGCCTTTGCGCGCGATCACCTGCGCATGGCATCAATGAGACCATTGCCAGCCAGCGCACAGATAGGCGGTCGTGCACTCACGCGAAGCGCCTTACCTCCCGCAGCACATTGCCGCCGGCGTCGACCCAGATGATGAAGCAGATGCCAAAGAGCCATCCGGGCCACTGGCAGAGGAAAATGGACACGCGCGACACGACGACGGCGATCCAGAGCAGCCCCGCGCGGCACACGAGCGCCGTCTGCCACATCATGAGCTCGCGCGCTTCGTCCGGCCATCTGCGCACATGCACACGCACACACATATGGAGAAGAGGAGAGGTATGCCGCATTCGAGCTCCGCGCGCCATACACAGACAGGGAGAAAGAGCGAGCGACGCGCACTTACTTCCACTTGTGGGGCGAGAACTTGCGCAGCAGGAAGAAGATGCTGCGCGCGATGGGGTGCGCGAGCACGGCCGAGAGGAAGAAGAGCACGATGGACACGTACACCTTGACGCTGCCGTGGTGCGTCTCGGCCCACCACGTGTGCCACCCGTCCACGCGGATCACGCAGAAGCCGTCGCTCATGCTCTCGTTTGGAAGATAAACAATACTAGAGCGACTGTATGCATGTATTGATTCTGATTGGTCCAAAATAACGATTACGAACAGTCCAAGTGGACGAAAATCACAGGTCGTCGTCGTCCATGTCGAACTCGTCCTCGTCGTACGACTCGTAGCCGGCGTCGCCCTCGACGAGGCCCGCAGCCTCGCGGCGCAGCCGCTTCTCCTCCTCGCGCTCCTTCTCCACTTTGCGCAGCTGCGCGCGCCGCTCGCGCTCGCGCATGCCCTCGAGCGACTCCTCGAACTCCTTGGTCTCCTTCGCGCGCAGCGCCGCGAGCTCCTTCTCGTTGAGCACGATCTCCTTCTTCTTGCAGCACTTGGCGCAGATGTCGCGCTCCTTGGCGCACAGGCCGCACGCTGAGTGGTACGCGGCGAGCACGCACTTTTGGTGGCAGAAAATGCTGTGTGCACGAAGAGCAGATTGGGGGTTTTGTGTCAGTGCGTTGGTCAGTCATGCGCGCACTGCGGCTCCAGGAATGAGAGAACAAACGAGCGGATGAACGCACCAGTTGGCAGGCTGCGTGAGCGGCTTGAACTTGCGGTACTTCTTGCGCCACTCGATCTGGTTCGTGCACTGCTCGCACAGGCCCTGGATCGGCATGGCGAGGATCCGCTCCGTCTTCTTTGACTTGGGGTTGTGCTTGAACGCGAACGAGTTCTGGTACTTGGGCGCGCCCTTCTTCATGTTGCCGCGCTGCAAGCTCATGGCGTCTGGCTGGTGTGTCTGCTGTGTGTAGATACGCGCTGCTGGTGGTCTCTGTCTATAGGAAGCTGCTGCTGCGTAGGCGTGGAACGCGGCGGCGGCGGCGACAAGCTACGAGGTGCGTGAGAATGGCTTGATGCGTACCAGATTGGTTGGGCGACTGAGCCATGCCCTCAACAGTAGACCCATCTGCATTAGTGGACCCCCTGTTTCGGCTTGTGGAGACGGTTCAAAATGCACGGTCCGGTTCGACGCTGCACAATGAACCGTGAGAAAGGCGGCGCAAAGAGCTACTGCCACAGTATGAATACATTTTTGCTTTCTCCGTGACTGTCGAGAGATGCGATCTTTTGCGGCGCTGCACGACGCCGACGCCGCTGCCGCCACGAACACACTGTTGCTGGTCGTGAACGCGATCGGGATCCCGGTGCTTGTGCGCGAATATGGCGAGGTGCACACGCCGCGGTCGGCATCCTCATCGTGCTCTTCCACGCGACGACAAAGGGCGACTCCGTCGACAACAACAAGGTGCTGCATGCGCTCCAATCGCAGCATCGGATCATCACGTACCATACGACGCACCAAGAGCTGCTGTTGGTGTTCGTGAGCGATGCACCGTCTGCGCTCACCATGCCGAACATGACAACGAAGATGCTGAGCACCATCGAGGTGTGCCTCCGGATGCTCGTGGTCAACGATGCGCTCCAAGCTGCAGAAGCGTCGAAGCAGCGTCTGGCGCTATCGAGACATGTGAGCATCATCGACTACATCGTGAAGAGCTATCGAAAAGGCATCCGCTTGCTGCTTGGGCGACCACTTTGCCATCTCGCTAGCGAGCGCGTGAAGACGCAGGAGCCGACGTGCACGCTACAGCAGGGCGTGTGACTCGAGAACGGCGTCATCACAGCAGAGTACGCACGTCCGCATGGCGACGCGATGCGGCTCGCGGCAATGGAAGTGGTACTGTTGACGATATTGAGTGAGTGTCGACTCTCACGAGGCGTGCGCTCTGCTCAAGACGCTCTCAGAGTGCACCCAATTCCCGCAGGCGATGGAATTCCCGGAACGTTTCTGATCGAGTCTATGGAGACGACTGGCGCGCGCTGTATTGGGCTCTTTCGACAAGGAATAACAGAGCAGGAGTTGAACGAAGAGGTACGCCACACGTCATACGATGCACCATTTTTGGTATAGCAAGTGCTCCAACGTTGTGCCGCTCCTCTAGAAGCAGAGGCTTCGTAGGTCGCCGCAGCTAGTAAAACGTCAGAGCGCGCCGCCCTGCACGCCCGACATCCCTCCTTCCCTGATGAAAAGACTTCCGTCGGCTTTTCTCTGGTAAAGCACCTCGCTCTCAATGGCTGATGACGTGGCGGGGAAGTCTAATTGCTGTTTTATTTCTCATCCTCGCAGTGGATACGCGTCTCGACTGGACCAAGTGGCGTTGCCATCCTGCCGAACAGTCCATTTCCTCAATCCAGAGTGGGGGCGCCATGGCGCGAGGCAATGGCCCGAGTGGACAGTGCTGGCTCCCAAGAGAAGGACATCGCTGTCGACGAGGGCTTTTTCTGGGAGACGCTCTGTGGTTTCGTGGCAATGCGCTTGGGCTCGAGTGTCTTGTTGAACTCAGCTGCTGCTCGCCAAGCAAGCGACTACAAGCACGAGGACGAGGTATGGGACCAACACCTACTCGTGGTTTGACTCGCTCCGCACATCACAAAGCGGGATTCACCAAAGCTGACCACGTACCTTGTCTGCGTAGCTGTTCACATTTCTGCACCATGTCCGTGGTCCGCTGCAGTTTTTCAGTCTCTGTGCCGGCGGAATCCCATTGCAGCAAGTGCGAGGCATCGGAGATACGCTCCACAACCACTTTGCCCAGCGCTCGCAATGATTTCTTCCAACGCGTTACGGTCGCACAACGCAAGCCACGAAAAGCACATTCAGCAATATATTTTCTAATAGAACGACGCCATGCAACACAAAATATATACGAAAGCCACGAGCACTGGAGGACTCGGGCTGCTTAACTACTTCAAGGCGCTGGATGCAGTGGTTTCTGCTTAAGCCTTGACCTGGTTCTTCAGTTCGGCCTTGAGGGCGTACGCCTTGATGTTCTCCATGGTCGTGTGCGCGATGTTGTTGAGTGCCTCCTGCGTGAAGTATGCCTGGTGGCCGGTGATGACCACGTTCGGGAACGTGAACAATCGCGCGAGCGTGTCATCAGCAATAATCGCGCCGGAGCGGTCTTCGTAGAAGTAGTCGCCTTCGCCTTCAAACACATCGGCTCCGACGGCACCGATCTTGTTCGACTTGAGCGCCTTGACAAGTGCTGGAGTGTCGATGAGACCACCGCGACTCGTGTTGATGATCATCACACCG
>JAADVP010000797.1:0-14451 GCA_023335675.1 Globisporangium solare
AATTTATGGATTTATTTCCGAGGCAACGCCCGCTTCGGCCACATACAAACGCCAAGTGTATCTGAGAACACGTGTGCCAGATGGATACGCAATGGAAAGCTAACGCGTAGTTTACAGCACAAGACTCTTTCTCCATACAGAAGTCGTCGGTACCTTTCAGTGTAATTTACCAAGTGGGTAAAGTTCAGTCAACCACGTGTGTGACCTCTGAAACTCGGCCCTTTTTACACACGTTTCGGAGAATTTCCCTCTGCAAATGCATCCATGCAACTTCTTCAACATGCTCCGAGCCTCTTTAATTTAATGCAAACCACATGTTTCGCTCACGAGAAAAAGATCAGTCGGTCGCTCGACCTGTCGATAGTTTGTGCATTTCCTTCGACGGAATTTTCAGTGTAAGGATGCGCCTCTGAGGCACGTGCGTCAGCTTGTCGAGTGAATGGAGCGCGGATGATCGCGTTCGTGGTTCACTGCAAATAAAGTATGTACACTGCGGAGTCTCTCCACTAAAAAAAATGGTCGAGGCAAATGCGTCCTCTGGCCATCTGCTGTGTTATTGCGAGAGCAAACAGCAAGTGATGAGTACAGTCGTGATATGATGATGAACAATCATGGGAAATCCACCACATTCCGCACGTGCACACAAATATGGAATTGTGATAGTGCATGTCTTGCATAACTCTATACTGCTGAAACTTGTTTTGGTCAGCAATTTCTTGTGGAATATAATAACTCGCAACGAATTCTAAAATTGTGTACTGGCTTAATCGCAAGGTGATTGTACCGCAAACGCTCGTTCTGTTGTCACATTCGCTTTCGCTGATTGGCTGTGTGCACGCATTCAGCAACGAGCGTCCATCTGGCGCTCCTGTTTGGACACAGAAACCACCACGTGGGGGGTTGACACGAACTTGCCTGGTGCTTTCTGTGCCGCGGAGACTGAAGCAGCTGGGCAGGGGTAAACAAGCCACAAGTGCGCGTGTGTGCAAACAAATGATGCGGGTTTGCGCAAGCTTAACGTTTGGATGAATGGCTTTTCTTCTGCAATATTGTGAAAAAGGGTCGAATTGGACACTACATTTTGCAGCATCGATTTCCTCGTAACTAGGTGAACGGATTTCGCTTCTTGTTGCTGCCTTTTCCACGACAGAAAAAAAGCGTCTTTAAGTAAACCACCGCGGAGTGCACGAGCAGCGACAATCAAGAAATTGACTTCTCAACCAGGGGGTTTAATTGAACACAGCGATGTGCTGAGGAACTTCAGGTTGCAGTGGCTCAGAGAGTTTCGTCCTGTACTGGCATTTGCAGCCTGGAGTCAGCGGCTATTCTCAGAGTTGGCCATCTCTCGAGGTGATTGAGAAAACCAGATAGTAATAATAACAAAAAAGGGAGAATGAGATAAGAAGCACGAATTATCAGAGCGAAGCATGAATCATCAGGTATACATACGCATTCGTATAATCTTGTGTACTAGTATACTTGATGCATCCATCATACTCGACAGGCGGTTTTAAGCGGAAGCTTCCCTTACTCCCACTATTGCTTCTCTGCGCCATGCACACTTCCAGAAGCAACAGCCCTATCGGGATCTTTATCACCGCCGCAAGAGCCACATTACAAGTCGAGATGCTGGCGTTGGGGCGATCGGGCGACACGTCCGCGCAGGACGAGGGCGTGTTCCTCGTGCCCGAGCACCTGCCGGCGGCCAGCGACGCGCTCGCGGGCGACATCCGCGCGCTCACGGCGGCGGAGCAGGAGGCCGCGCAGATCCCGCAGGTGGCGCTCAGCGAGATCCTGTACACGGCATCGGTGCTCGTGAAGCACCGCAACTGCCCCGTGGACGTCGTCAACACGATCCTCGCGTTCGCAGCGCACTTTCTGACGTTCCAGCACGAGACCAGCGAGTTTCACCACGGCCGCGACAACATGAACGACGAGTACGTGCGCTTGGATCTGCCCAGAGTGGACGAATTGGCGCTCCCCCGTGGCATTGCAGTGTCAAAGTGCATCTTTCTCGTGGCAGACTGCGTCTCGAAAGATCAAGGCTGGGCGAGTTTCGAGCACGAGCTGAATGGCACGTACAACGGCTCGTGCACGTGGTCCGAAGTCGCGGTGGAGAAGCCTGTTGCGCGTGAGGGTCTGGACAACGCCGAGAACGATGGTGCTGCGATTGTCGCCAAAGAAGAAGTCGCGCGTGTGTCCGTGTGCTGCAACCTCCGCGCACACCGGAGGTTCCGCCATCACCGGAAATACTTCCAGGACCCAAGCGGCGTGCTCCAGCACATCGAGCTGGGCGATTCCGTGACGCTCCTGCTACGCTCGCTGTATCCTGGCTGGGCGAACACGGCCAAGTTCGGCAAACTCACCGCGTGCTTCTTGCTCGAGTTTGACGAGGACTTTTCGTCCGTGGCCATCGCGTACCCTCCGGCGCAGACGGCCCAAAGATCCGCGTCTGATGCGAGCGGATCCAAACCCGCGTGCGCTGTCCAGTAAGCGATACAACAGAGCTCTTCCAGCCAGAGAGCGCTGTGCGCTTCCACACACGTGCTGCGTGTGTGTGTGTGCTTCTCTTGGCCAGTGGATGCCGTGGACGCGTGTATTGAGCTTGCGCCGTTTATATAAGTGCGATCTACCGGCAGCACCAAACGCTGGTGATGACGCAGTTTCCGCATCCATTCCGCTTGTGGTGCGTCTACCAGCTCGCCCAGGATAAGAGTTGTCGCACGCTTCAAACGCCTCTGTATATGCAATACGCAGGTATAACTTGCATGTTTGTCGCGATACGCATTCAAAAACGTGTGTTCTCATTTCCTGTTTAAAGTGCTCCGTAGCACACCCTACGCATTACGCAAGGCCGTCCGGCAAAGAATTCAGTCCTTTCCGCACTTTTTGAAGTTGCCGCTTGCAGGTGATGTGTCGCAACAGCGCGCCGTGATTGGCCATCCGTGCGGCCAACGACTCGTGCGGACGCCAAAAGGTCGCGCAATTGGGGCGAGAAGGGGGAGGAGCGGCGCAGATCGCATCTCGCTGCGATCCCCATCCATCGCGAGATTCCATTTGACCAGCAGACGGAATGGGCGGCGCGCGCGGCGTCCTCGCATGCGCCATGCTGCTGCTCGCGTGCATCGCGTGCATGGCGGCGCAACCCGACCAGCAGCTACGTGGCGCAGCGCCGGATGCAGACCCGGTCGCCGCGATCCTGGACGGCAGCCCCGGCGTCGTGGGCAAAGAGCAGGACGGCGAATCGCACTGGGAGGCTGACACGGAGGATCTCGCGGCGAATGCGGCAGCGTTTGCGCGCCACGAAGTGCTCGGCATGTCACTCGCGGGCCTCGCGATCTTCATCGCTGCGGGCGGCGGCACGGGCGGCGGCGGCGTGCTGGACCCGATCTACATTTTGATCATGAAGCTCGACGCCAAGACCGCGATCCCGCTGTCGAGCATCACGATCGTCGGCGGCGCGATCGCGAACCTGCTGATCAACATCCGGCGCGCGCGCAGCAATTCCACGCAGCCGCTCATCGACTGGGACTTTATTCTCGTCATGCAGCCCATGCTGCTGAGTAAGTGCGTTCAGATGCGCGCGTGCTGCTAGACAAACCGCGATGTTAATCTTTTTTTTTTCTTACTTTCGTGATTACACCATGCAGTGGGCGCAAGCTTCGGCACGTTTATCAACACCATCGCACCGACGTGGCTGCTGTGCATTCTGCTGGTGGTCGTGCTCACGACGACGGGCATCCGCACGCTGCAGAAGGCGATCGGCGCGGGCCGCCAAGAGTGGTGGTTCCCCGGTGGCCGTGAGCGTGTTGCGCTGCTGGGGGTGTCCAACTCCGTGGGAGGCAACCCCCGCTACGCGGGCTCTGCTGCTTTGTCCAGAGCCGCCCAGCAGCAGCAGCATCTTCACCATGAGATAAAGGCCGACATCCCGTGGAAGAAGGTCGGTCTGCTCTTTGGGCTCTTCCTCGGCATCGTGCTGCTCAGTTTGCTGCAGGGCGGCAAGAAGTTCGCGAGCCCCATCGGCATCTCTCCGGATTCGTTCCTGTACCCGATCGTCGCGTTCCTGCCGACGCTCTTTCTGATCATCTTTTCAAACTACTCGATGCGCAACGTGATGCAGACGTTCCAGCGGCAGCAGAATTCGTACTACATTCTCTCGCCCGACGAGATCCAGTGGACGCCGAACTCGATCCAGTACTTTCCGATCCTGTCCATCTTGGCGGGCATGGTCTCTGGGATGTTTGGCATCGGCGGCGGGATTATCAATGGTCCGCTGCTGCTGGAGATCGGCATCGCGCCAGCAGCGGCCTCGGCGATGACAGCCACGACCGTGCTCTTCTCCAGCTCAAGTACGTTCAAAAGGCTTCTGTTGTAGTCGTTTTCGAAAGGTGAACTGACCTCTGTGGCATTTCTGCGTTTCTGTAGTGTCGTCGTTCAGCTACACGCTGCTGGGCTCGCTCAACTTTGGCTACGCAGCCGTGATGCTGCCCATCGGCTTCCTCATGACGTTCATCGGCCACGTGTGCTTGCTCAAGATCGTGCAAAGGTTCCGGTGCCCGTCGCTCATCATCTTCTCCATGGCGATCATCGTGCTCGTGAGCGCAGTCGCGATGAGCATCGAGAGCATCAAGGAGCTCGTGAACGCCTAGACGCTCGTGTCAATGCGAGCGGCGCGTCTATCTGCACGTAATTGCCGTCCTCTTCCAAGTTAGTTAATAAATCTTCGTGTTGCCTCTCTCGTGCTTGTCTTTTATTTTTGTATGGTGTGAACGCATCTAGAGTGTCCCTATTGAGACCGCAAGCTGGCAGGACCACCGAAGATCATCGTGATGTCAGTTGGATCATCGCATGTGGGTCCTCAGTTTGGGCAGCAGCTAATAAATTGGAGATGGACAGCAAGACTGAACGATAAACGATTCGCCAAAATTCGAGAAGCTCACTAGCTGCTGGCCCACCTCTTTCTGCCTCGAAATCGTGGCTGAAAAGTCGGCCTCGGCAGCTAGACGGCGAGCATGGACGACAACGAGGGCGCCCCCAACGGCGGCCAAGAAGCGGCAGCGATCCCCTCCTCCTCTCCTGCGGCCGCCGTGGCTCCCCAGGCAGCGAGCAAGACACGATGGACCAGATAGAACAACGACGGCCCCAACGACTCGGTTAGTTCGCTGAGCGTCTTGCTGGACTGGTTGACAGCCCGCGGAAACTACGGCAGGTGGCGTGGAGGAGACAAGCACTCCGGCGAGACCAAAGCTGTCCTGGCGTCTCAAATTGCGGCACGCATCGGGGACAAAGGCATCGCAACGGTGAGAAAGCCAAAGGACATCATCGGCAAGATCGGGCAGCTAGAGCAAAGCTACCGGGAGGCCGTCGACTTCCTGAGCAACACCGGCTCCGGCACCACCGACGAGGGACGCTCAAGGAGGCTGTTGAAAAGCGATGCCTGCACTATTACGTTCTGAAGGACGTGCTGGACGACCGGCCGTCTTCGCGGCCCCGAGCTACCAACGAGGACTTCTTCTCCAATGACAATGCCGACGACATACAGCCCGACAGCATCGACAGGGAGGGCACGGAGGAGGCGATGGATACGTTGACGCTGTTGTCGAAGAGGCGAAAGCAGATCAATGGGACCGGGAAACGGTGCGGTCCTATCCGGTCTCGAAGCCCGAGTGTCTCCAGCACCATATCGGGTTGGAGCGACTTGAACTCGACGCTGACGCGGGTAAGAGCTGGAGAACAGGCGAGCAACAAGCACATGCACGACGAAACCCTAGCGTTCCAGCGAATGCAGTTCCAGCAGACGACGTTGCTGGAGGAGCGACGCCTGGCGTGTGCAGAGGAAGAGACGAAGTACCGTGCTGAGCTGCTGCAAGCTCAGGCCAGGAAAGAGCAAATTCTGGTCCAGCGTGAGGAACTGTTGATGAAGATGGAGCTGGCGAGAAATCGAAAGCGGCTGCGGGATGAAGGTGTCCCTGAGCGCGAAATTGATGAGCTCCTTCCATTGCGTACGCATTAGAATCGACCATCCCTTTCCACTAGATAACAAAACAGTTGATCCCTTCGATCTGCATCGTCTCGGCGTGCGGTCACAACGCTTTCCGTGCCTAAATCTGCATCCGCCATCTGAGCTTCAGTTGTACATTCGGGCTCCGTCTGGGCTTGCAGCTCGGACGGTAGTGGATCCTCGATCAGCAGATTGTGAATGAAAAAGGCTGACAGAAACAAACGGATGGCGCGCTTGATATCGGGAGCGCCGCGTATGATGGCACGGACGCCTTTGGAAAACTGGAAGCGGGCCTTGGCCAATCCAATGCGATGCTCACTGCGGGCCCGTATTTCGGCTAGTTTGGTCTTGAGAAACATTTAAGCCACATGTAGAGCTCTTGGCGCTTTGCCCATGTATGCATGTGTCTCTCATGTGGTCATCTTGAAGCCGACCATCACTCCGAGATCCCTGTATGCAATTCCACAGGTTCTTGCTGCTTGCTCGACTTTTTACGAAATGCCGTAAAAAAGGGAAAGAAGGGGGCGCGCGGTCTTGTATTTTGAGTGGGCAATACTACGTGCTCGCAGGCGATTGAAGGGGGCTGGCAAGACTGGAAGAGAGCTGCAGCGCGGCGCTCTCTGGACACACGGGCGCGGACTCGGACGCGGCATCGGCGACTCGATTGGACGGCGGGGCCGCGGCAGTGGACGCCGGCGACGACAGAGCGAGCGCTTGAGGCGAAGCGAGAAACAAAAAAGAGACAGAGACACCACAAGGCGCAGAAAGATTTTTCTCTCTCTTCTTTGCAAGACACGATGGCGGATACGCAGCAGAGCGGCAAGCGGTCGGTGGCGGCGGCAGAGTCGACGCCCGCGCTCAAGAAAATGAAACTCGAGCAGGAAACGCCGCCAGAGGTACAGTGGCGCATGTGCTGATGGCGGTGCAATGCGCTGCGAAATGGATCTTTCGTTTGCTCACATTGTTTTTTGTTTTTTGTTTTTTTGTGTTTTGTTTTGTCTGGAAAAAAAGGCGAATCCGAATACGATGGAGGCGGTGAAGGAGAAGAACAAGGCGATGGAGCTGGACTTGCGCGAAAAGAACCGGCGCATCGCGTACTTGGCAGAGAAATGCGAGGCGCTCTACCGCCATCGCGCGATGCTCGACACGTCCTTTCGGTGCGTCCGCAGGCAGTGGTTCCAATTGCACGATGATTTACGCTCGTCTCTCCAGATACTAGACAACGCCGCCCAGCAAGGGGAGGGCGAGTGGACCGACGTGCTGAGCGCCGTCGAGCGCTTTGGGCTACTGCAGATGCGTCCCAAAGATCTCACGCTAGCGCTCCCAGAATGGTTTCTCGCGATCACGAAGGCTGATGCCGAGGAGGCGCAGCTTCCGAGCACGGACGACCACGAGAACGAGGCCGAGAATGACGCTGCGGCGTTCGTCGCAAAGGACGACCTCACGAACATGGAGAAAGAGCTCCATGAACAGCTCGTCCAGAAACAGGAGGAGACCAACCAGCTCATTGGCAAAATTCTCGCCGCAATAGTGAAGAACCAGTCGGCAACGACTACGATCGAGTACAAGCAGATCTTGCAGGACAAACGCGCCGCCGTCGCTGAGGTGTTGGCTCTGAAAGAGCAAGTCCAAGCGGTATGTTACGTGGTTTGCTTTGTTTTTTGTGCTGCTTTACATGGCGTCTTATATGGCAAACGAACACTTGTGCTGTGTGAATGTGTGGCAACAAAAATGTATATGGGAATGCGGGTAGTGCGAAGCTCGGATTGAGGAGTTAGAGAAAGATGTGCAGGTGAAGGAAGTCGAGCGTCATCGCGCGTGCCGCGATTTCGACCGACTGAGTAAATTCGTAGAGAGGAATAGTGCGTCTCTGGTCGACCCAGCACTGGAGAAGGAGCGATTACAGATCAATGGCGCGGCAGCAGACAGGAAATCAGACGCGCAAGGAGAGGAAGCCGAGAACGTGCGTCAGGTGTCGTCCGAGGAGCAGATCCAAAAAGACAAGGAGACGGCCAAGATGCTCGCGATGCTGAAGGATAACAACCTTATCCTGAGCAAAAAGTTGTATCAAGAGCGAGCGATCACTGCGGAGCTGAAGAAGGATGTTGAGAAGCTCCAAGCACTGGAGGCTGTGGTACGATCTCTTTCTTTCTCTCTCTATTTGGGATGACGCGCGCATAGTGAAGTGGTATGGTGGTGCTAAGAATGTGTGTTGAATATCTGCAGTGGAGAAAAGACGAAGCAACGCTGACGCAAGAATACGAAGACAAACTGGAGCAGCTGCGCGAAGAGAAGAACCATAACGCGGAGGAGTTTGCGAAGATCCGCCACAAAGCAAAGGTGCGTTTCCATATCCCACTGTGTGCTTCTCTGTTGTGCTCACATTGAGCTTTTGCTTACTGTGCCGCTTTGTAGGACATTGAGACGCATGTGAATGAAAAGTGGAAAAAGAAAGTTGCGCGCATTCAGGCCGATGTGACGAAAGCGAAGACTCAAATGGATGAGCTGAATCTGAAAAACGTGTCTTTCCGGGAAAAGCTGTCGAATGCGAGCGCATTACGAGATCAAGTACGCATTCGGTGGCTTCGTCTTTTTTTTGCTAAGATGCAAATTCGGTGAGCTGACTGCTGCTCTTTTTTTCGTAGTTGTCCGAGTTGAAGTCACAGCATGAGATTCTGAAAAGTGAGAATGAAACCCTGAAGGCTCAGCTGGACCGTGTGAAGCAAAAAAGTGATCGTGCAGAGAAAACACTCGAGAGCAAGGAGATCCACGCGCTCACGGAGAAGGTAACGAATGAGCAGAAGCACTATTGTTGTTCATTGCAGCATTTTGTAAAGTAACTTTGCAATTGTGATTAGGTGGTCGCGCTTGAGAAATCGAAGCTTGAACTCCAGAGATCGTACGATGTTGTCGTGCATTCTGGGCTGTAAGTGCTCACGTATGGTTGATTGAATCAGTCCAATATGCTGGAAAAGATACTGATGCGGCTGTGCCTTTGCGATGAGATTAGTGAAAAGGGTGATGATGCACTGTCGAGTTTAGTCAAACGACAAGCCGAGTTAGACATACAACTGAACGCGGAGCTACAGGCTCATTCTGCAACGAAGACGCGAGTCGAAAACCTGCAGCTCGAGATCGATGATCTGAAAGCAGGCGAAGCTGCGTCGAGAGAAGAAAACGATGCGCTAATATCTGAGATCGACTCCATCTCGAAAGAAATGGAAGCGATGCGGCAATCGCGAAAGAAGCTCGTCCAGCAAATTGAGGAGAAACGGAACTCGTACAAGAAGCTGCACACTCAGTTGTCAAAAGAAGAGCAGGCAAAGGCACATTGCTTTGAGGAGCTCGCTGCTGCCCGTTTACAGGTCTCGACCCTCGGCACGATCCACAAGAACCAGAAGACGTACATCGAGTCTGTCAAGGTACGAGTATTATTTGTGCAGGGCATAACACGCACTCTGCGTGTGCTTTTGCATGCATCTCACAGTATTGTTTCATTTTTTGCCTTTACAGGAATTGTTGCAGGCTAGGGAAGCCGAGCTGGAGCAGTTGAAGGAGTACGTGAAGAACGTCGAGACGGAAAAGAACGCAGCAGATTCGGAAAAGCGGAAAGTGCTGCGCGAAGCCGAAGTCGCCAAACAGATTTACACGACATCGGCTGCTGAGACCTCGCAGAAGCAACAGCAGCTTCTCCAGGAAAAGCGAAGAGCCTGCGAGAAATGCGAAACATACCGGAAGAAAGAGGAGCGTTACGAGAAACTGCTGCAGGCTGCGAAGACGACCCCAGCGACGGGCGAATTGAACGACTTGGAGCGCTTTGAGCTCAAGGAGCTGCAGAAGCTCGTGAACTGCTCGGTGTGCCAGGACCAGCGCAAGAACGTGCTCATCTCGAAGTGCTTCCACATGTTCTGCAAGGACTGCATCGACAGCAACCTCAAGTCGCGGAATCGCAAGTGTCCGACGTGCAAGAAAATGTTTGGCCAAGATGACGTCAAGTCGGTCTGGCTCACATAGAGAGGAGGAGAGGAGATAGCGAGCTGGCATACGAGCGGCGCACAGAGAGGCGAGTCAGTATATATAAATGATGGTGAGCTAACGCACGCAAGCAATGGCAAAACAGCATACATGCACGCGCAACGTCGTCAATCATTGCTGGAGGCGCAGGCAGCAAGTGGCCATTTAGCCTATGGAGTTGCATCTGGTAGTGTAAAACTTCAACAGAGATAGGGTATCAAAATCGACCACTGCTTATAAATTATGAGAGGATCCCATTTTGATTGGCGACCCTGAGAGCTAGCTCCATTGGGAGAGACGATGGCCCCGAAGCGCAAGTTGCACGGCGGCTCGCGCAGCGGCGCCGCCAAGGAGCACGCCAAGGCCAAGCGCAGCCGCACGGACGCGGACGCTGCGGCCAAGTTGTACACGCCCAAGGACCTCATCCTCGTGCTCGGAGACGGAGGTACAGCGCTTGGCGCCTGCGAGAGCAGCATCAGCTGCTGGCAAAGTGCGCATTTCTGACTTACTTGCTGGCACTTTTTTGTAGACTTTACGTTCTCCAAGGGGCTCGTGAAGCACCGCGGTACTGGCGATGGCGTATTCGCGACGTCCTTCGACTCAGACACCACGGTGCGGAGCAAGTACACGAATGCGGAGCAGTGCATCAACGACATCCGCTCGCAGCAGGGCAAGGT
Source organism: Globisporangium solare (assembly GCA_023335675.1). Classification (NCBI taxonomy): domain Eukaryota; phylum Oomycota; class Peronosporomycetes; order Pythiales; family Pythiaceae; genus Globisporangium; species Globisporangium solare. The sequence continues at coordinate 10,693 of JAADVP010000797.1, forward strand.
GTTCCACAACGTGGACGCCACGAAGCTGGGCGAGCTGCCGCTGAAGCTCAAGGACGGCGCTTACGTGCCCACGTTTTTCAAGTATATCATCTTCAACTTCCCACACAGTGGTGAGCAGCGCGTGCACATCAATCGCGCGCTGCTGCGCGATTTCTTTGAGAGCGCGCGTCCCAAGCTCTTCAAGACGGGCGAGGTGCACGTGACGCTGAAGACAAAGCCGCCGTATTCGAACTGGAACATCGAAGAGCAAGCCAAGGCGGCCGATTTCGTGCTCAAGGAGCGCCGCAAGTTCAACATCCGCTTGTTTCCCGGGTACAACCACCGCACGACGGACCCGGTCGCCAAGAAGTTCGAGCCGGACCTTTGCATCACCTACGTGTTCATCGTCAATCGGACCAAGGTATTCATTGTGTAAAGAGCATGCTGTCGTCAGGTGTCTCATTCGCTAACGTTTGCATCCTGTTTGGCCTACGTAGCACCCTTTCGAAGCGATCGCGAAGACGCTCCGAGAAAAAGGGGAGACTGCTCCTGCACAGGATACCTCCAACACTGCGATTGCGCAGTTGCTCGCGGCTCACGCTAGAGTGAAATCTGCAGCTCCACCAGTGGCTCCCGCACCAGCAGCTCCAGCACCAGCGCCAGCACCCCCAGCCAGCCGGAGCACCGAGGAGCTCCAGAAGGGCAAGCGTGCGGTCACTAAAGCGAAACAAGTCAAGAAAGCCGCCCACGTCAGCAAGACTCCTGCAACCTCAAGTGCAGATGGCGCTGACGACCCGCAGCTGAAGGGTGCGGCGCAGACGAGTCGTTGCGGCCTTTGGACGCCGCTGCATCGTGCTGGCGTGACGCGGTTCGCCTGAGGCGCATAGCAGAGATTAACGAACCAAAGAGCGACATGTCTCTTACAACCGATTTTAGTGGGTCACAAGTAAAATGTTCTGATTGGCTGATAATCATCTAGATGGTGCAATCACCGCACTAAGTTACCTTTCTATTCGCACTATTATTATCAAGAATGCATACAGCATACAGATACACTCTGCCAAGTGTTTTGCAATCAATGAATCAGGTTCAAGAATGCAATATGCGAGGCCATCCCCAACTCTTACCATCCAAGCGGCACGGCTGTTGCGGCCGGCATCTCATCCTGCACATTTCCGCATTCCGAGCGCCCCCGAGCGACGATGATGCGGTCTGTGGACGCGTACGCGCCTGTGGCGCAGCAGACGCCGACGGCGGACGCGCCGGTACACCAGCTGCTTGTCGAGGCCACGAGCGACTCGACGGCGTCTCAGGACGAAGATGAAGGCGGCGACAGCGCGTTCGAGAGCGGCTCAGTGCACAGACGCAAGGCGACAAGCCCCTCGGCGGATGGGAGCCTCAACGCACCGCAGACAGTAGACTGTGCGCTTTCGTTTAATGGAGACGATGCTCGTGGTGGAGGTGATGGAGCGACGAATGGTCTGCTGTGCGGGATGCACTTTTGGATCTGTGCGCTCAGCGCGCTCTCGGGCTTCCTCTTTGGCTACGACCTGTGCGTCATGGTCATCGCGCTGCCGCTGATCCAAGCGGTACGAGGCTCACGCTCGCGCTGAGTGTATGCGCCGCTGTATGCTGTGAAGAGCGGTTGTTGACTCGCGTATGTGTGTGCGCGTGCATAATGTGGCAGGACTTTGACCTGTCGACGGCGTATGCGCAGTTGGTCGTGAGCGTGCTGATGGTTGGCGCGGTCTTTGGGTCGCTCATCGGCGGCGTCGGCGCCGACTGGTAAAGTGCACACAGCGCGTATGTATCCGCTATCACTGGCTGACACTGATTCAACTGTTGCATCTCTCTTGCTTGTCCAGGATCGGCCGGAAGCCTGCGCTCATCGTGACGGCCTCGTTCTTCCTGCTGGGCTCGCTCTTCATGACGTTCGCGGGCTCGTACACGGCGATGCTGCTGGGGCGCTTTCTCGCGGGGCTCGCCGTCGGCAGCAGCGGCCCGTGCGTCTCAGTGTACCTCTCCGAGATTGCGCGACCCGAGCGTCGTGGTGTCGTCGTCACGATCAATGAGGTGCGCTGCCAGTCTTGTGTGATCGCCATCTCGAGACCTGTTGCTTAATAGTGTTAGCTGTGGCTTCATCGCCTTTTTTTGCATACGCGCGCAGGTGATGCTCTGCGTCGGCTGCCTCGTGTCGGTCATCGTCAGCGGACTGCTCCTCGATAGTACGGATGGCTGGCGCAAGATGCTGGGCGTGACACTGCTTCCTCCTGTCGTCCAGCTGGTGCGTTTAATTCTATTCACTCTTGCTCGACATTTGAAGCTGTTGCTCGTTTGTGCAGTGCGCCTCAAGATGACACACGGAAAATAACTCACCAGTGCTGACGTCTTTGTCGTCTAGATCGGAGTGCCTTTCCTTCCTGAATCGCCTCGGTGGCTTCTCTCGGTGCGACGACGTTCCTGCTCACAGCGCCTGCCATACTTTTCTAGGAACTGACTTGGTGCAGTGTATGCAGAAAAACCGCACGCAGGAGGCGCGATCCGTGCTGCGACGCCTCTTTCATCAAGACGATGCGACGCAATTGAGCGTGAAGGAGCATCTCACGCTGAACGTACGCTCGAAAAAGCTGAGCGTTTGGTTTTGCGCGTCTGCTCCATGAGACTCACTTGTGTCCTGATTGTTTTCGTGTTTTTATTTTCTCTACTAAAACAGTCGTTCAATCACAATATGTGGAATGCTGTCCAACTGATCGCGACGGACCCGATGACGCGAAAGTGAGTGACACGATTGCGTATCTGTTCTTTTTTTTTTTATCGATGGTGGCATTCTGAAATATGACCGTCGCTTGGTCTGCAGGCGTGTGCTGCTCAGCATGTCCATCGCGCTTGGCCACAATTTGACAGGCGCGAACGCGATGCTCTACTACTCCAGCTACATTCTGGGGAAGCTGAGCGCTGGCAGCACGCCGATTCTCCACGTGACCAAGGAAATCGGCGTCGCCATCGCCAAGGTCGCGGGCGTGTGCACAGCGATCGCGACCGTGGACCGCGTCGGACGCCGCCCGCTGCTGCTCACAGGCTCGATCTTGATGTTCCTGTCCTACGTGGTGTTCAGCGCCTGCTTTTGGCTCTTGGCCGACGACCCGACTCCGTCCACGAAATTCGAGATGCTGGGGATCTGGAACCTGTACTTGTTTATCTACGCGTGGAACCTGAGCTGGGCTCCGCTGATGTGGGTGATCTGCGCCGAGATCCTCGGCGACGAGTTCCGCTCCGTCGGCATGGGGCTCACGTTCGCCGTGTTCTGGCTCGGCAGCGCGCTCTCCAACCAGACGCTTCTCAGTCTCTTTGACGCCATTGGTACGAGGATGCGCTCATGGCGTGTGTGTGTGTTTTTTTTCTGGATGCATTCGGATGCCACCTTCCACTAACTAACTGCGTGTGCTTTCTTTATACCCATGTGCTAAACTAGGCACGGCGAACACGTTCCTGCTGTACGCGGTGCTCACGGCGTGCTCCCTGGCGTTCGTGTTCATCAAAGTACGTGTCTCTGTGTGTGCCTCTCTCTCTCTCTCTCTCTCTTGAACGCGCGTGCCGCAAGAGCGCCATCGCCGTCGCCGATTGCCTCTAATCACGCGCCTCCGGATTCCGATGCGCTTGAGCAGGTACCGGAGACTGTCGGGCTCACATTCGAGCAGATCGCTCACCGTTTGGCGTCGCCACGTCACACGGGACACTAGCCTCCGTTTCATTCTGCTATATGCGGGACATTCCGGACCG
>JAADVP010000798.1:0-14446 GCA_023335675.1 Globisporangium solare
CCGCCCAATCGTGGAACAACCTCAGTACCACATCTTCGAGCGTTCGCGCGTGGAGTTCGAGTACGTCAACCTGTACAAGAAGTACAAGCTTGGACTCACAACGTGGTCCCTGCTCGCGTTTGGATTGCTTACCGGGAAGTACAGCAAAGGGTTCCCAGGAGGCTCGCGCTTTGCGGTTCATTCATGGGCGTCTGCAATGATGCCAGATGTTGATGCTCGCGTGGCCAAGGTGGACAAGCTGAAGGTCATTGCTGACGAGCTCGGCTGCTCTCTGGCACAGCTTGCGATCGCTTGGTGCGCAACCAACGAAGCCGTGTCGACTGTGATTTTGGGTGCGCCCAGTATCCATCAACTGGAGGAAAACCTGGGATCCAAAGCGTTTATTGACAAAATCACGCCAGAGGTCAAGGCACGGATCGACGAGATTGCGCAATATGTGCCCCAGCTGAAGGGGCTTAGCGGATATTACAATGTCCGTGACAAGCATTTGTAGGATACAAAGGGTGCAGACGTTTGGCTGCAGCGATTACCTGGAAACCAGGCAGCGTCTCGGCCGTGATATACGGCGCACCTAGCATCCACGCGGAAATAAGAGTTAAAACACCAACTGTTTTTCTTTTTTTCTGAAATGAGCACAACTGAATCCGTGGTAGAAAAATTGCAACATGCGCCATACTTTAGTATCATTAATGGGCGTCTCTATCGCGCGCGATTGCGAGATGGATTGCATGACGATGGTTTGTTTTGATTACATGCAGCACGCAAGATGGAAAGTCAACTTCGTATGACATCCGACATCCACCTATACCTCCAAAGTTTGAAATATGACGAGCCTTGAACGAAAGCCGCCAAATCGCCACCCAACCGTGTCATTTTTGAACTTGCTGAGAATAGCTTTTCTCAAGTTCCAAGTCATCCCAAGCACAAAACGCAAAATTCTCTCCAGTCCTGCCGTCACAATCCCCTCCACCATGACAACTCCGCGCTGCTCCGAATCATGGTATGAAGAACCGCTGCATGGGCAGCTCGGGCCTGCTTGAGCTGACGCTCTCCTTCGACTGCCACAGTCAGGCCAGCGGTAAAGGGGCACACGAGTTCTTGTTCACGGCCTGCGAAGGCGGCGTGAACTGTTTTGACAGCGCGGAAGGATGCGCGGCTGGCGTTTCAGAAGAAGCCATGGGGTGTACATTTATTTAATTGTGGGTTTGAGAACGGTGTTTTGTCTCGTGATGGGCTTGTGGTGAGTACGAAGATCTTCTTCGCACGAAAACAGGTCTTAATGATACCGACATCGGTCGCAAGCACATTATTAAAGGCACCAAGGCGTCCTTCAATCGAGCTGACTAGGTGGGCTGCTCCCTGGCACAATCGCTTGGTGCGCGACCAGCCAGAACATCTCAAACCTTCTGGATATGCTCGGCGCGTCCAGCGCGCGCCAGCTGGAGGAATACCCCGAGTATCTTGAGTTTGTTTGCAAAACCACCCCGGGAGATCGAGATGAGAATGGACGAGATAACGCAATTTTTTCCCCAGTGCTCCCCGTTAACGATTCGCTTTACGCCATCCGCGACAGATTCTTATGAGAGGATTTCACATGTGTGTCTCTGAAGTCACGAACATGTTCCCAGCAAAACGTAAATGTATTCCTGGGAGCAGGGAGGCGTGTGGATTTTCAGTCAAAAAACACAAATTGATATCGAACTAAAGTGTCATGGAAAATGGTCGCATTGCGCAGGTCGCTAAAGGAGAATACTAGGTATCGTTCCATCAATCAACACCACAGTGATTCTGTGCTTACAAGTATTTGGTGTTGCGATAGTTGTGCCACATGTCGTAGTCTGGGTGTCCAGGCGCATACTGCGCAACCTCATCGATACGCGCTTTCACCTCTGGGGTCATCTTCTCGATGAGATCGTTTGCCTTGAGGTTTTCCTCCAGCTGTGCAATGTTGGACGCGCCAAGCATCACAGTCGACACATTCGGGTTCGACGCGCACCAAGCGATCGCTAGCTGCGCAATCGTGCATCCAAGGTCGTCAGCCACGCTCTTGAGCGAATCAGTCTTGGTGATCTTGGCGTCGAAGTCCTTAACACGGTTGCGTGTCGCAGCGTCATTGAGACGACTGCCTTCAGCGATTCCCTGGCTGTGCTTGCCCGTGATGACGCCATAGCGCAGTGGCGAAAACGTCGTGAGCCCGTACTTGTACTTCTTGTACAGGTTCACAAAGTCAAAGTCCACTCGCGAACGCTCGAAGATGTTGTACTGCGGCTGCTCAACCACAGGGCGAACCAACCCAAGACGATCCGCGATCTCGCACGCCTCGATGATGTCGCCAGACTTCCATTCGCTGGTTCCCCAGTAGAAAGCCCAACCTTGGTTGATCACAAAGTTCATGGCGCGCACGGTTTCTTCTATCGGAGTCGACGAATCAGGGCGGTGGCAGAACACCACGTCAAAGTAGTCGAGTTGAGCGCGCTTGAGTGACGCCTTCATGCCTTCGACGATGTGTTTGCGGCTCAAACCTTGGTCATTCGGGCCGGGGCTGGACTTCGTGCCAAAGAACAACTTGGTGCTCAGCACAAGGTCTTCACGGGTCCATACGCCGTCCTCCACGCCCTTCTTGACGATCTCGCCCATGACTGTCTCGGACTTGCCCAAGCCGTACGCCTCGGCATTGTCAAAGTAGTTGACACCGCTCTGGAAGGCCTTGACCATCATGTCGTACGCGGCGTCGCCGTTGAGCTTGTCGCCGAACGTCATGACGCCGAAGGAGAGCGTGGACACGAGCAGGCCCGTGTTGCCCATGTAGCGGTACTTCATGCCGTGCTTTGTAGGTGCAGGGGATGCCATGATCGAGAAAGCGAGACGACACTTGGTATGGCGCAGCGCAACGTATCGAGCTTTGCGTGGAAGCTGCCAATCCGAAAGTGAGCTTGAGACGAGCTGTTGATGTTTGGTCTTTAGTCTCAATATACGTGCAAGTTGTAGCGTGTCCCTTGGAGTAGATAGATGATGCAATGAAAGCAATCACGAGGTAGGATCATCACCCTCGGGCTCGCTGTTGTCTCAGAATCCTGCACTCTGCCACGTTATCATTGGCCCAAGTTGACGCCTAGAGTAATCCAGAACAACCGCAACTGAGTCATGCGTGGATTACTCTAGGGCATTGCCAGACAAGAGAGAAGATGATGCTGCGTGTGATATTCTATGCTGGTTGGGTTTCTTGCGTGTGTGCTTGCTTTTTTCCATCGAGACTGATGTGGGAGGTTGAGGCCAAACCGTGTTAAAGGATAGGAAGCCATTGCTACACCACTGCTCGGGAACTATTAACCATAATTTGCAGCTGAGGGGAATTCCCAGAAGAGGTGTCGATAAGTCCCGATTGGTGCATCGTTGTGGACACAGTAACGTCGCGCGAGTCACCACAATACCTCCTCAAAGTAGTGTGTGGGAAACATTCTCCACCATACACGGAAAGTGTCGTCGAGGGTGCGAGGGTGAATCATTGACGACTGGAAGCGTGTTAGAAGTGGTCGGAGACTGGACGAGTTGTGGCGGGATGCATTTGGCTTGCGGTCTAGATGTTGCTCGCGAGTCAAGTGCCAATGAGCCTGGATGGAATCTCAGGAAACCAGTGTCGCTTCAAACGAGCCTCTCCATGCCACGATCGCTTCGGCGACAGATATTGCGTGTCGGTGCTCTAGGGAGAATATGTAGTAGAAGTAATATAATCAGATGACATGCTCATCACCCCTGGCTAGATCTCGAATTTTAGCCAGCTGAGTGCAGAGAGTCTGGCAGACTGCCAGTGGCGGTTGACCACTGTTGTGACTAGGTCCACTCAGGTCCAAACGACCACGGCCCGAGCCGCAAGTATATCACTGAAGGCACAAAAGCAATGGTGAAGCGATTTGGCTTTGACTGCACTGACGCGATTTTCTGCCACCGCCTAGAAGAGAGATGACTCTGATTGCGAAGATCGTGCGTGCGATGAACTTTGTATCGAAAGCAAGGATTGGCGTTCTACTGGGGAGCGAGCGAATGGAAGTCCGCTGACTTTATTGAGGGGTACAAGATCGACGACTGTCACGGCTTGACACGCCCAATCGGCTCAAGTCGTCTACAACTCCGTCAACATGTACAAGAAGCACAAGTACGGTTTCGCGACCTGGTCTCCGCTGGCGTCCAGTGTTCTCGCGGTCAAGCCGTGACTGGCATTCCCAAATAAGGTACGCGCGTGCCGAGCAAATTTATCGTGTCTCTCATTTTCGATACTGACGACCTCATTTGCGAAGACCGACATGCTGATGGCAATTGCGGAGGAACTGGGTTGCTCGGTGGCGCAACTCACCCAGCCTGTGGATGCGCCTGGGAGCCAAACATTGCAGCCGTGCCTCTCGGCAACGCCCAGCATCCGTAAGTCCAATGGAAACCACTAGGTGAGTGGTGCGGTCGACACGAACGCGCGTCGACAAGATCGCGCCAACGATCAAGGCGAAAGACGCGTTCACCGAGGCTCGAACCGAGCAGTACGAAGCGAGCTCTGAGATGTTGAATTGCTGCATGCGCAACCGCCAAATGAGGCACATAGCGAAGATGGTTCGGTGTGATGCGCAGTGCGCTCTTGTTAGCGAGTTTTTTTCATGAACAGAGTGGCAGCTTGAAGGCTGAGTATCCACAGTCAGCAGCTTCACACACACATTCCTGTTCAAGGAATGTGTGTGTCCCTTGGTGGATGAGTGGCGCGTCTTGTGTACGGAGACAGGAATAATTTACGGTAGTATATCACATGTGAACCATATTACACGTTTTCGACCGTAAATACACAGGATAGCCTTAGAAGTGATTATACTCCCAAAATTTATAATTTTGACACCTTATAGAGAGAGCAGCGTCATCCCAAAGTACAACAACAAAAAATGTTCAACACCATCGACTTCGTGCCATCATTGTACTATGTCAACAAGTGAGAGTGCTTAGCAAGAGGGAATCAGTGTGCTGCTCATACAACAGACCCTTTATTTCACTATAGTGTTTTCTTTGTACGAATATGTGGAGCAGTTGCCGTTCCCGCCCCCTTCTCTTGCTGCTGCCACCTGGTCCAGATTCGTTCGCACTCATTTGTTGCATACAGCCATCCTGTCTTCATTATCATATTTGGAATTCCATAAACATACTCTATCCGCTCCAGCCACACAGTGCACCTTTTATCACATTAGACGTCTGTCCTAGTACGCTTGAACACAAAGATAGACAGGTGAGTCGGTGCCACGCACATAAACGGGGGATGCCGTCACGCACTAGCACGCCCCATGGATGTGTGCGCGCGCGAGGCGACTAATCCAGCGCCGCAAGCCGCCTGCGCTGCTGCTCCCTCCCACTCCGCGACTCGCTCTGCACAGGGCACGCCGCCAGCATGAACAACAGCGCCGCGCCCAAGACCCATATGCCGCACCGGTTCCTGGGCGACACGGGGCTGCTCGTGTCCACGCTGTCGCTTGGCAGCTGGGCGCGCTACAGCGCGTCCTTCGGCGTCGACGAGGTGTTCGCGATCGTGCGCCACGCGTTCACGCAGTACGGCATCAACTTCTTCGACAACGCCGAGGGATACGGCGCCGGGCAGGCCGAACAAGTGCTGGGCGACGTCGTGCAGCGCGGCATCGCGCAGAGCGTGTGGACGCGAGAGGACCTCGTGCTCGTGACCAAGATCTTTTTGGGCACCAAGAGCGGCCCAAATGCCCAAGGACTGAGCCGCAAGCACATTGTGGAAGGCACGAGGGCGTCGCTCAAGAGACTGCAGGTCGAGTACGTCGATGTGCTCTACTGCCATCGCCCCGAGCCGTACACGCCGCTGGAAGAGACCGTGCGCGCCATGAACTTTGTGATCGACAAGGGCTGGGCCATGTACTGGGGCACTAGCGACTGGAGCTCCCGCGACATCATCCAGGCGTGCGAGATCGCCGACCGCCTCAAGCTCATGCGCCCCGTCGTCGAGCAGGCCGCGTACAACGTGTTTGACCGGTACAAAGTGGAGTTCGACTATGTGGCGCTATACAAGAAGTACAAGCTCGGGCTCACGATCTACTCGCCCATGGCCGCGAGCGTGCTCACGGGACGGTATGCAGACGGCATCGCCGAGGGCTCGCGGCTCGCACACCCGCAGTACAGATTATGGTACCCGGACTTGGACGAGCGCATCGTCAAGGCGGAACAACTTCGAGAGCTCGCGAAAGAGCACCTCGACTGCACGCTTCCGCAGCTGGCGCTCGCGTGGGTGATCAGCAATGCGAACGTGTCGAATGTGCTCGTGGGTGCGTCCAGTCCTGCGCAGCTGGACGAGAACGTCAAGGCGCTCGAGGTCGCGAGCCGACTCACGCCCGAGATCCGCGTCAAGATCGACGACATTGTGCAGTTTGTGCCGAAACTTCCGGAACCTGATGCGTACACCACGCTTCGAAGCAAATATCTGTGAGTTGTCTAATTATTTGGGATTATTGGGACGGAACCGCGTGAGCAAAAGCGCAGCCACCGAACATGCGGCACGATTCAATAACGAAAGAATGCAAAAGTGAAGAGAGAAAAGAAGAACGCACACGCATTCCGAGATGGAGGGGAAAAAGTATCTTTTTGTTTTCTTCGAAAAAAAAAAGAGATTTCGGCGGGATTGGTGGCCACCAGTCGCGAGCGCGCCACATTGGACTCGTCACGGTAGCACACAAGACAAGACGGATGGCGCTGCAAAGGAACATGGGAGGACTGGCGATGGCGGGCGTCATGTTGATGCTCTTGGTCGCTGTCTCAAGCGTTGACCGCGTGGTAGCGAAACTCGACACAAGCAACATCTGGAAGGACTGCAACCACGTGCAGACGTCGTGCGACACAGCCAACTGCGCCTCGGGGGGCTGCCTCTACGAAAACTGCGAGCAGCCTGTGTCGTGCACAGGTGGAATGTGCTTTTTCCGATACGCAATCTGCATTAATGTTGTCATCTTGTCGCAGGAAGGGGAGTTGCGGATGCAAGTTTGCATTTGAATCTCAGTTCGGCTACGTTCTCTGTTGAAAACAGGAAATGCAAGAGCGCGACTTGCGAGGGCGGTGCGTGCCTGTTTGACCAGACTGCGTCGCCCAGGTGCCCTGGTGGCGCATGCCGCTTTCAAAGCATGGCCACGACGCTCACGGGAGGATACTGCACCGGCGGCGCGCGCACGCTCGATGGTGAAGCCCATCCAGCGAGCTTCGCGGGGGCACCTAGCGAGTAATCCAGGGAGGGCAATGATGATGTAAAGAAATAAAAGAAGAAGAAGCTTCGCAGATGCAATGACTCTTTTCAGTAGTGAATGAGTGGATGAACAGGCCACACGCGCTCCGACTCGAGCTCAATCTCGACGGGGCTGTTGAACACGTGCAGGAACTCGTCGAGCCCCACGAACTCCTCGCGGCTGAGCAGCCACAGCACGAGGTCGTTCGACGGGAGACACATCTGGTCGCTGTTCGACAGGTTTGTGAGCGTTTTCCGGATCTCGGCCGGCGCCATGGGACCGATTCTATTGGCAAACTTGATCAGATTGAGGAATGTGTCCACCGCGAGCGGACGTAAGGAGTCGTCGGTCCACTCACTGCTGCCATTCGCGTCGCCCCCGCCTTGGCGTGTCACAACCACCTTTTTGAAGTAGAGCCCTTGCAGGATCCGCTCCGCGTTGTTATCGCAGGACGCGAGCACGCGCATGGACGCCGCGTCGACGATGCACTGCTGCAGCAACTGCCTGCAAAGTACCAGGAACTGGTCTGAAGTCGTCTCGAGGAAGATCAAAATCATCGACTCCTGCAGCAGCACGAGTCCCGTGATGTCTATATGTAGTTTATCGAGAATCTTGGCGAAATACTCCTGCGTTTTCCGTAAGTTGTCGACCGATGCGTCGGTGATTTTGCCCAGAATCGCGGACCGCGAGGCGCAGGGATCGAATTTGATCGTGGAGTCGATATGGAGCTGCGCTTGGTCGCCATTACTGCCGCCATTGTCGCTACTAGGATCACCGATGTCGCCGCTTTGAAGCGTGTCTTCTCCTGCATGCTGCTGTAGCTGGTTGTCGTCGAGCTCCTGCTGCGCACGCGGCAGCGGCGGCTCGACGAGCGTCAGCACTTCCAAGAGCGATGAACCGGGTAGTTCTAACTTGTCGAAGAGCGCGCTCGTGTTGCGGTGGTTCGTCGGCGAGGGACTGGATGCTGCGGCTCCACAACTCTCATTCCCCGTCAAAGACGATGGTGTCGCATCGTTCAGCATTGATGGCCCAAGCCGCCGACGCGATTCTTGCATGACAAGGGACCGCAAGGACTCGGAATGCCGCGTCGTGCCGCTGCGAGCGAACGTGCGCTGCGAGGGTTAACGCATTAGAGCTGAGTGTCTGTGCGTGTTGATCTTTGTATCTGGCTGGTTGTCTCTAGGCAGAGCGCGACCTTTGTCGCTGAAAAGTCGGTGGATCTGTGCCACAAGTCTTCTGGGCGTCGGTTTGGCAGAAACAAGGAACACTATTGAACCGTTTTATTTTTGAAGTTGCTTTAAGCCACCATGCACTTTTTGGATGTTAGCTGAGCGCAACTTTCCATCAAACAATGCTAGCTTTCACACTATATGTCACTAGTGCACGGCTAGGTGGCTCTGTGACCACTCATCATTCCATGAGCAGCAACTGATCGCCTTTGTTTCTTACAACCACTTGGCGCGCTCCTGCGAGAACTTGTCGTGTTCAGCAACCTTCGGCACGAATTGTGCGATTTCGTCGATGCGTGCCTTGATCTCTGGCGTGATCTTGTCAATGACCGCGTTCGCCTTGAGGTTCTCCTCCAGCTGGTGGATACTGGACGCACCGAGGATCACGGTTGAGACATTTGGATTCGACGCGCACCAGGCGATCGCGAGTTGCGCCAAGGAGCAGCCGAGTTCGTCAGCGATACTCTTCAGCTTGTCGGTTTTAGCAACTTGGCCTTCGAAGTCCGGAATAATGGACTTGATAAATTCGTTTTTGAGACGGCTGCCATCCGGGATTCCTTTGCTGTACTTCCCCGTGAGCACACCAAATGCAAGTGGTGACCAAGTCGTGAGCCCGTACTTGTACTTTTCGTACAGGTTGACGAAGTCATAGTCAACGCGTGAGCGCTCGAAAATGTGGTATTGGGGCTGCTCCACAATCGGGCGGATCAGACCAAGACGGTCGGCGATCTCGCACGCTTCGACGATGTCGTGAGAGGTCCACTCGCTGGTTCCCCAATAGAAGGCCCAGCCTTGCTCGATGATGAAGTTCATCGCGCGGACCGTTTCCTCCATCGGAGTTGTGGCCTCAGGGCGGTGGCAGTAAATCACATCGACGTAGTCCAAGTCGAAACGTTTGAGTGATGCTTTCGTGCCTTCGATGATGTGTTTGCGGCCAAGGCCTTGATCGTTTGGGCCTGGTGCGGTCTTGTACCCATGATAGATCTTGGTCGTCAGCACGAGGTCTCCACGGGTCCACACACCGTTTTGAATGCCTCTTTTGATCACCTGACCCATGATCTCTTCCGACTTGCCCATCGCATACACTTCGGCGTTATCAAAGAAATTGACGCCGCTTTCGTAGGCTTTGACAATGAGGTTGTAGGCTTCTTCGGTACCAAAGTTGCCGCCGAAAGTGACCCAGCTGCCAAAGGAGAGTCGGGACACGAGCAGACCCGAGTTGCCGAGGTAGCGGTACTTCATGCCGTGCTTAACAGGAATAGCAGAGGCCATGGTAGACGATCAGATTTGTAAGTTGAGGTGTCGGAACGAGTGAGCAACTCAAAGAGATTTTGGGAATGGTCGAAGCGACAGATGCGAGACTTTCGTACTCTTTGGTAATATCCTCACAACCCAGTCTCGTGGATAGCCACGCAATGATGGGGCGTAAGCATTGCGGAGACGTGATGACGCCCACAGTGAAGTATGCGACCCCGAACCTTTCATTGTGATGAAATATATTGTGTGCCGTCAGTTGTCAGTGTAAGTATTGCTGAGACGCGTGGCATCTGATTATATCCAAAGCAAAGTGCATGACCATAACTTACCGAACCTAGCCATCCGCCATTGATTGACTGTGGCTCTATTTGACCGACGTGAGAGCCATGCCTTTTGCAGAATGTTGCGTTCTTGGAGCGCCAGATTAAAGTTGAAGTCACACTCGTTTTCAATGTGGCAAGTTCTCTCGGACAGAGGAAGTGGGAGATTTCCGAAGACGTCGAAGACAAGATTGGGAAATCTATTTTTTTTGATGATCAACAGCATAGTATCCGTATTCTTATGAAATCTGTCCACTTATATTAAGGCTTCGGTGATTCATTCCACTCCCAAGTGCGAGGAAAATACACCAATATCTTCCCCATGAGTAGTTGATCGATGGAAATACGTGATTACGATCGTATCATTCGCATTGGTTTTTATGGACTCATCTAGGCCTCGATCGTTTCCAGCAGCTGCTCATCCAGAATAAAAAGCTGCTTTACTTTATGAATCTTTTTCTTGAGCGCTGACCAGCTAATCTGTTGCACACTGTAAATGTGAAATGTCAGGTGCCGATTTTACTGGGCGCGCATTACAGCCTCCATCACCGTGATTACTTCCATGGTGTTACTCCAAGCTCAACTCGTGATTCCAAATGTGAAGCTCACGACCAAGAAAATAGTCGTCATTGTCATCGGCACCGCCATCGGATTCACTGGATCACTGATGCTGCTTGCAAACTACTGGGTGTTCCCGGTCCCGTTTGCTCTCACGTTAGGAGGACTCATCTTTGCTTCCTTCCTGAACTTGTGCGGGGCAATCGCGCTCGGCGTGAACGATGTCGCCAGGCTAAAGCAATACTACGACTGCACGCTACAAGTTGGTGTCCAGATATCGATGACTGGCGTGTATCCAGTGTACAACGCGGTGTTCTTGACTCTCCATGGGACGTCGCAGCTTGCGTTTGTGTTGTTGTTACCAGTCGTCAAGATTATGTTCAAATACATCATTTCAAAGACGCAGCATGGCCAGACCGCCTTTACGATCGCAATTTGTTCCAGTGTCGACATTTTTGATGTGCTGTACATGTCGAAATGCATGCAGTCATCGAGTACCTTGCTCGTCGGAGTTGGCGTCATCGCTGTGGATCTCGCTCAAAATTACGCAGTGGCTTTCAATCTCTCAAGGAAAGCGCTCAAACTTCGTGATAGATTTGCACGAGAGCATAACGATTGCTCCCACTCGAGCAATTTGCTGCCACACGTATTCGAGCTACTGAAGAAGACTGATCGATTGGATTCACAAGCTTTGCGCTTTGCGTCGAGTGATCGCTTTTGAATATCCCCGGTACTTCGAGACGAGCTGTATCGTCTGAAATTGCTTCAACTGCCAGAGCCCGACTTTGTTGAAAAGGAAAGTCACGGCATTCGACGAGGGTGCTCCATTCATACAGCAATGCGCGTTCAACCAGTGACGGCTAGAGCTCTGAGTAATTCAGAAGCCAAACTCAGCTCGACAGCCTTCATTAAAGCGGCCAACCATCAGCTCCACATCAGTGAGGAAGTCGCTATGGTTGAGTTCATCGAGACTGTCGCGCTCGTGTTCTATGCTCTCTTTCTCGTCGCCACTTTCCACCTATCCAACACCAGGTACTATCAGGACATGGAAGGCTTCACCGAGGCCAAAATGAACAGTGCCTTGGCCAACATCTTAATCTACGCGATGCTGGAGCTGCTCAGTATGGTATACGTCCATTTCATGACCAAGCGACATTTCGGAGTATCGATATTTTACTAGCTTGCTTTCAGCTTGGAGAGCGACTGGCAAATCTACCAGTGCTACCTTTTCATCTGGACGTTGGTCGTTTTCCAGTATCTGCTCGTCCACAACGGTAAGCTGCTTGAATCTACAACCTCGAAGCGCCGGGAGCTGACTTGTTGTGCTTTATGAAAATGAACCGGCAGGTGTCGATTACACATTCAAGTTCCCACACAGCCACTAGAAATCCTTATGGGGTTATCGAAGCCGTCGTCGCGAAAAGGTCCATGCCATGTGCATTGCGCGCCACCCATGGAACTTACCATGACCAATGACTGGTCTGATGCTTCTTGAAACAATGATTGGTGTCGGGATCATTGTCTTTGACTTCTCCGTCAATTTTCAGCGGCATCCTATCGCTCTGAGCTGTTTACGATCTTGATCGACGAGAAGTGAACCGCACAATGGAAGACTATCCCGCTTGCTTTTCTCGATCACCACCAAGCAGCGGATTTTTAAACTGTTGGGTTTCGTATGCTTCAGTAGTGGAGTCAATCCCAAAAAGTATTCTATTTGGGTGCACAGCCATTGATTCTGTGGTCTTTGTCCATGAGAACACAGCACGGTTCTGCATTTTTATTACTTGATATCACAAATTGGTTGCACATGCACTGACAAAAGAGCTGAGAGGGAAAACAACTGGTTGCGTCAAATGGATTGCACCCACCAAGAACGGTCTGCCATCACCGCATTTGTGTGTTTACAACCACTTGGTGCGAACTTTCGAGAATGCATCGTTCTCCTTGATCGTTGGCACGAACTGCGCGATCTCATCGATGCGCGCCTTGATCTCTGGCGTGATCTTGTCAATGACCGCGTTCGCCTTGAGGTTCTCCTCCAACTGGTGGATGCTGGACGCGCCGAGAATCACGGTCGAGACGTTCGGGTTCGCCGCACACCAGGCGATCGCAAGCTGCGCGAGCGAACAGTCGAGCTCGTCGGCAATGAGCTTCAGCTTGTCCGCCTTGGCGATGCGGCCATCAAGGTCCGGTTGAAGCGACTTGATGAACGCATTCGTCAGGCGGGTGCCTTCTGGGATGCCACTCGAGTACTTACCAGTAAGCACACCGGATGCGAGCGGAGACCAGGTCGTGAGACCGTACTTGTACTTTTCGTACAGGTTGACGTAGTCGTAGTCGACGCGCGATCGCTCAAGGATGTGGTACTGTGGCTGCTCGACGATCGGGCGGATCAGACCAAGACGATCAGCGATCTCGCAGGCCTCAATGATGTCGGCAGACTTCCATTCACTCGTTCCCCAATAGAACGCCCAACCTTGCTCGATCACGAAGTTCATCGCACGCACGGTCTCCTCAATCGGAGTCGCCTTCTCTGGACGGTGGCAGAAAATCACGTCGACATAGTCAAAGTCAAATCGCTTCAGCGATGCCTTCGTGCCTTCAATGATGTGCTTGCGGCTCAAGCCCTGGTCGTTCGGGCCAGCAACCGCCTTCGTGCCCACAAAGATCTTGGTGCTAATGACAAGATCCTCGCGGGTCCACACGCCGTTTTCGACGCCCTTCTTCACGACTTGGCCCATGATCTCCTCCGACTTGCCCCACGCGTAGCCCTCCGCGTTGTCGAAGAAGTTGACGCCGCCTTCAAAGGCCTTGACCATGATGTCGTACGCGATATCCGTGCCAAAGTTGCCGTCGAACGTGACCCAACTGCCGAAGGAGAGCGTGGACACGAGCAGCCCCGAGTTGCCGAGGTAGCGGTACTTCATGTTGTGCTTCGCGGGGGCAGGCGTGGCCATGGCGGACAGAGCGGCAGGACGGCTGAAAACACGGCGGAGCAGTGCGCAGGACGCCGAAGATTGGAGAATGGAAGCTTATTTTTGCAAGGGCTGACTGCAAGGAATCTTTTCTAGACGGGACGTCGGAGCCCTTCTTACCCAATCACCGTAGAGGGATTTATCATTCGTGGAGTTGATTGGCTATAAAAACTTAAACGTACCCACACTCTGGGTTGCTGCGTTTCCCTACCCCTTTGTAAATCAGCAACCGATTTTGGCCTCCATAGCGTGCGGAAGCTGGAGTGGGACCACACACAAGCACAATGCTGCGGACTGTCAGAATAAATGCTAGGGATTATCATCTGCGAGGTTTGTTTGTGGTCGCTCAATTCGTTTCCCACTGTGCAAGTACCCGCATTTAGCAGACGCTTTCTTTTTTTCCCCGAACCTTTTGAGGGAGATTTATGAGTTTGAACTTGACCGCCGATCACAGCTGCTGCTCGACGTGCAGGACTTGCGTTGTTACCGTAGTTCCGACAGGCGACATGTATTTGTTTACCCGTGAAAATAGGCTTGCGTTGTAGCCGCATGATCAAAGCCAGTTAGTTGTCATTGAAGCAATATTTCTCCATCTTCGCAACGCAGAAAAGACGCAAATGAAGTGTGGAGTCAAGGAATCCCGACGTGTGCACAGCTCTGCAATGAGAGAGCTGATACCAGTCATTTCTCAACTGGTATCCGATGTGAAGGCCACCAAGCGAGAATATGTATGGACATGAGTAGCGAAAGTGCCGATACGCAATGGCATGCGCTGGTAGTATTTGATGGCGGTTGGGAGATCGAACAATGGTGCGCTTGGTGTGGTGTAACGTGACCATACTCTATGA